>SNVD02011021.1:0-51694 GCA_013180625.2 Boswellia sacra
AGTCTTAGTTAATAAATGAGTTGTCACTGTAGTAGTTGAGCTGTAATTGTTGAAATCATTTAATTATTGTCTTTTACCTATGCTTGGAGGGTTGTTCCAAGTTATTTAAGTTCTAAAGTTGTATATTCAAGGGGGTGAAGTTTTGAATTCGAATTTGAGCGAAAATTCAGTCTTTATACTGATTTCTCCTTAACTCTGTATCTCTTGGTGGATTCCAAAGAGTGGTGAGTTAGTTTAAGCCCTGTATCCTTGGTTGACATCCTTGGGTGGTGAATTATCTGTATCCCATTGGTGTTTACTTTGGTGGTGAGCTTGTTATCTCTTTCAAAGAGTGTTTGTTAGGTTCCATTTTATTTATTCCAGCCATTGGTTGAGTTGATAATTAACTTGAAGATCCTATCCTGATCTATTATAATCTAGCAGCCCAAAAACTTGATGTGTTCCAAACTAGCAAGTATACTAGTCGCACAAGTAATAAAGTGATAAGTAGATATCGTTCCCATGAGGATTGATTCTAATTGAATTTGTTATTCAAAAGCAACAACAGAATAAATGGGGGGGTTTTGTTGATGGATTAATTAAATGAATTATTAATGTAAATGCACAATAACACAAAGCAAAGTTAAATGGAGTGAAAAATCAATGAGAGACACTTGGTTAAGAGTTCATTCTCTTGCCACAAGATATGAATTTGTGAATTAACATAGAATTGTAATCCAATTTACAGCATTGAAGTTATCAACCGTAGATAACAACAAGCTCTGTTATCCCAATCTTTCCTTACTTTGTTGTTAAATAAAACAAGCTCTTTATTTAATCTCTATCCATTAAACAACCTAGAACAAGCTCTCTAAGTTTAATTCAATGGAAGCATTACGATGAGAAAGATAGGTTGATCTAAGCAATAATCACACAAGTTCGGATTATTTAACCTAGGTTGTATTTTCCAATTGCAATCTCTGATCACAATTTTGCTACTAATGATTGGAAATTCATGACAATTACGGATCAAGATTTCTAATCTAGCAATAGACAACAACCAGATTATATTCAGTTGGCCATTCCAAATACAATCAGTAAGCAATCATAAGCATTAGATATGGGAAAATACAAGCAACTTCAATTAGAGAATTGGATAACAACTTCTTACACAATCAACTCACAAAAACCATATCAAGGGCTTTGAAATCACCCTCAACCAATTCAGATTCAGAAACGCATCTTCTTATCACTTGGTCAGAACAATGCTTCCATAAGTACGGATCATCCCATATGTAATACTTGGCAATGTTCTTGATCTTATCTCTTTGAGCTCGAGTCAAGTCATGTGGTAGCTTCTTCGTAACTAAGTAATTAACAATATCTGCATACCAAGGGGATACTACATTTAGAGACAACAATTGTTCATCCGGAAAACTTTCTTGTAATGGCAGTGCATTCTTATCATGGACAATGCGACTGAGATGGTCTGCAACTAAGTTTTCACTTCCCTTCTTATCTTTGATCTCCAAGTCAAATTCCTGTAAAAAGAGTATCCACCTGATAAGCCTTGGTTTAACATCTTTCTTTGTGAGTAAGTACCTCAAAGCTGCATGATCAGAATAAACGGTTACTTTAGTACCAATCAAATAAGATCGAAACTTTTCTAAAGCAAAAATAACCGCTAGCAGCTCTTTCTCAGTGGTAGAATAACTAAGTTAAGCATCATTTAAAGTCCAGGATGCGTAGTAAATGGCATGTGGAATTTTGCCAATTCGTTGACCCAAAACGGCACCCACAGCGTAGTCACTTGCATCGCACATGATCTCGAATGGATGATTCCAATTCGGAGATTGGATACTGGAGCCGAAGTCAAGAGTTCCTTAGTTCCAAATGCCTCTTTGCATTTCTCATCAATTCAAAGGCCACATCATTCTGTAATAATCTGCATAGGGGCAATGCTATCTTCGAGAAATCTTTGATGAATCTACGATAAAAACCTGCATGACCAAGAAACGAACGAATATCCCGCACACTTGTGGGAGGTGGTAAGGAACATATAAGATCTATCTTGGAGTTATCCACCTCTATACCCTTAGCAGAAATAACATGTCCCAAAACTATACCTTGATCTACCATTAAATGACATTTCTCCCAATTCAGAACAAGGTTAGTTTCTATACATCTTTGAAGTATAAGGGTAAGGTTGTCAAAGCATTTATCAAAAGAATCACCAAAAACACTAAAGTCATCCATAAATACCTCAATAATGTTCTCAACATAATCAGAGAAAATACTTACCATACACCTTTGGAAAGTGGCAGGGGCATTGCAAAGATCGAATGGCATGCGTCAATAGGCAAACGTACCGAATAGGCATGTGAATGTAGTTTTCTCTTGATCCTCAGGGGCAATGACAATCTGATTATATCCTGAATAGCCATCAAGAAAACAATAGTGAGAATGACCTGCTAACCTTTCCAGCATTTGATCAATGAATGGCAAAGGAAAGTGATCCTTGTGAGTTGCTGAATTGAGCTTCCGATAATCAATACAAACTCGCCAGCCGATTTGGATACGAGTGGGAATTAGCTCATTATTGTCATTCTTAACCACCGTAACACCAGATTTCTTCGGAACAACTTGGATTGGACTCACCCACTTGCTATCCGGAATTGGATAAATCACACCCACATCTAACATTTTCAGGATTTCTTTCTTGACAACTTCCATCATTGGAGGATTCAACCTCCGCTGTGCTTCTCGAGTGGGCTTGGATCTTTCTTCTAATAAGATACGGTGCATGCATATGGCTGGGCTAATACCTTTGATGTCAGCAATTGTCCACCCAATGGATGTTTTGTGATCTCGAAGCACTCGGATGAGTTTCTCTTCTTGTAATGGTGTAAGGCCCTTGGCTATTATGACTGGCAAAGTATTCTTCTCACCCAAGAATACATGCTTCAAATGATCTGGAAGAGGCTTAAGCTCCAAGGCAGGTGCTTTCATCACGAAAGGTAGAAGTTTCTCATTAGATAAAGGCAATTCAATGTACGAAACATCATACCTGTTTGTGGTGATTACTATAGTTTCATCCAAGCTTGCCACAGCTTCCTCCACTTCTTTAGACACTTGTATCAACTTCCTCGATTCTCTGAATTTTTCTGCCCCAATGTGCTCACTAATGGCTACTTCCAATGCATCCTTGCGAGTTAACTCAAAAAGTTGTTGTGCCAAAGAATCAATAACATCAACTACAAAAACAGAATGCAAGTCACTAGGGTACCTCATTGCCTCAAAAATATTGAAACGAATCACCTCGCCATCAAATTCCATGTTAAGAGTGCCATCATGAACATCAATCTTAGTTCGGGCAGTTTTCAAGAATGGTCTCCCCAAAAGAATCAGTGTTGGATTGGGAGATGTCTCATCCTCCATTTCAAGAACATAAAAGTCTGCTGGAAATACCAATTGATTCACCTGCACAAGCACATCTTTCACAACTCCCTTGGGATATGCATTAGAACGATCAGCAAGTTGAATTACAAAACCAGTTTCCGCAAGGGGTCCAAGATTCAAAGAAGCATAAATAGAATATGGCATGACATTAATAGATGCTCCTAAATCTAACATAGCTCCTTCAAACTTGGTATTACCAATGGTGCATGGAATGGTGAACGTACCTGGATCTTTGCATTTCGGAGGAATTTTTCTTTGCAATACAGCTGAAACATTTTCCCCCACACTTACTTTCTCATTTCCCTTCAACTTTCTCTTGTTGGTGCATAAATCCTTGAGAAATTTTGCATAACGAGGTACTTGCTTAATAGCATCCAGAAGTGGTATATTTACCTCGATCTTGCGAAAAGTTTCCAGGATTTTCTGCTCTTGTTCCTCCTTCTTTGATTTTGCAAATCTGCTAGGAAAAGGTGGAGGAGTGACATATGAAGGAATATGGGTTTTAGGATTTACCTTAGAAGATGATGTTTTATTCATGGTGGAAGTGGTGTTATCCCCTTCATTAGCTTGTGATTTCTTTGGTGGAATCTCTAATTGCTTTCCACTTCTCAAAGTTACAGCACTAGCATTTTCTCTTGGATTGATCACTGGCTGAGATGGCAATTTTCCTGAGCTTTGACTATCAAATTTGCTCATGTTAGTGGCCAATTGTCCTATTTGGCTTTCCAGGTTTTGGATACTTGCCCTAGTTTCCTGCTGAAATTGCATTGTGTTAGTGGCAAGTGCTTTAACAAGATCCTGGAGAGACATACCTGAATTTTGTGGAGCTGGTTGTGGTGCTGGTTGTGGTTGTGCTTGAAATGGTTGCTGCACCCTTGGTTGATTGAAACCTGGTGGTCGATTTGGTATGGCATTTGGGGCAAGTGGTTGATGATTTCCATATCTTAAATTAGGGTGATCTCTCCATCCAGCATTGTAAGTATTGGAGAAAGGGTCATACCTTTGCCTTGGTTCTCCTGGAAATCCACCCATGGCATTGGCTTGTTCTGTATTTCCTTCTTGCAAAGTTGGACACATGTCGGTTGGATGGTCCATGGCAGAACATACTCCACATGCGTAAGATTGCTGCATATGTCCTACAGCCTTTTTTTTTTACAAGAGAGGTAAGTTCACAAAGTTGTTGTTCAATGTTTGAAGTTCTTACTTCATTTACTCTTTTTGGTAGTTGTGGCTCAAATTGACTGCTGAATTGTTGGGAGTTCGCTGCCATGTCACTAATCAAACGTCTTGCAACGTTCGGTGTTTTATTAACTAGTGATCCACCACTAGCAGTATCAATGATACTCCTTTCCATTGGTAAGAGACCCTCATAGAAATATTGAATTAGGAGTCCATCACTAATTTGGTGGTTTGGACAGCTAGCACATAACCTTTTAAATCTTTCCCAATATTCATGAAATGATTCTCCATTGTTTTGTCGAATGCCACTAATATCTTTTCTAATATTTGTAACTTTCGAGGCTGGAAAGTATTTCTCCAAAAAGAGTTTTCTCATCTCATTCCAAGTGGTAATGGTACCTAGTGGTAGATAGTATAGCCAATCTTTTGCCAAATCTGCTAATGAGAATGGGAAAGCTCTCAATTTAATTTGCTCTTCAGAAACGCCGGTTGGCTTCATACTTGAGCATAACACATGAAATTCTTTGAGGTGTTTGTTCGGATCCTCTCCTGCAAAACCATGAAATGTAGGCAAGAGATGAATCAGTCCAGATTTAAGTTCAAAATCCATCTCAAAATTGGTGCTTATGCATAGCGGTTGTTGATCAATAATTGGAGCCGCTAACTCCTTAAGAGTCTGATCGTTTTCCAACGCCATTGCTTCCGATTCAGATTTGATTGAACTGCAAGAAGATGGGAGGGAAGTATGTCGTGCAAGGTCAAATTCTGGAGGTGGAGTTGAAATTGGCCGATTTAGCCTTAAATTCGAGGATTGGAGAAACTCCTTAATTCTCTTAAGTCGCTGATCCGCTTCTCCCTCGGACATAAAAGCCTAAACCTGTCTCTTATACACATCTAGATGTGTATAAGAGACAGTCCTTACACAATCAACTTACAAAAACCATATCAGGGGCTTTGAAATCACCCTCAACCAAGTCAGATTTAGTTACACATATTCAGACAGAATACAAATACAATACAATACATAGCAATTCCAGAAAAAGAAAGGGAAATGAAAAACTTAGCAAATCTGATGAAATCTCTTAGGATTTGTAGTTCTTCCTCTTTCCAAGCCTTCAATCTCTTTCAAGAACTCTAAGAGATGAGAGAAATCCAAAGATGCAGCCTCCTCCACGTTCTCCCCTCCTCAAGTTACCAAAATAAAACCCTAAAATGTGTTTATATACTCTGCTACAGTAACCTGCTACAGTGCCCCGTATTATACATGCTACAGAGATTTGTGAAATTATATTTCTACACTTCTCACACTGTTTTGATTATAACTTTTGGTACACTGAATGAATTCATGAATCGTAAATTTCTCTAGAAAATAGACTTCGAGAGCTTTCCAACATTATACAACATGTCATTGGGTTCATTGTATATCAATACAATTAAATCCGAGAAGATGGTTGACTCGTAGAGGTGAAAATGAAGGGTTTTACTCCATTTTTGTTCAAGTTGCTTCAAAACTCCTACAAACATCAAAACCACACAAAAACATAAAAATACCAAGGAATATAGCAAAGAAACATAGACGAATTGATATGAAAGTAATACATAAATAAACACCTATCAATCGCCAACAAAGCTGAATGCTTTTAGTAATGCCGAACCAAAACCAGAGGATGAATGGTCTGATGAAGAATACCAGCGATCCAGTTGGAACTCCAAGGCTCTTAATGCAATCTTTGCTGCAGTAGACTTAAACAACTTCAGACAGATTTCTAGATGCAAAGTGGCCAAAGAAGCATGGGACACACTTGAGGTAAAATATGAAGGTACTGCATCTGTTAAAAAATATGAATTAATGAGGCTGAATTCTCAATTTGAAAATCTGATGATGCATGAGGATGAATCAATTTCTGATTTTTACTTTAAGGTATGTCACATTACATATTTAGCATACATGCTTGGCAAAACTTTCACTGATGCAGGAGTAGTTAGTAAGATAATTAGATCTGTCCCAGATAAATTTTAATCTAAAATTTCAGCCATTGAGGAAGTTAAAAACACTGATGAAATGAGATTTGATGAATTGATTGGCATTCTCCAAAACTTTGAAATAAATCAAAGTACTAGGAAATAAAAAGGTAAAACCATTGCATTTAATGTGAAAGCGAAAAAATCTGATGATAAATGTAGTGATGAGCTTGATGAAATTGATCCTAAACAAATTGCTTTTCTAACAAGAAATTATGTCAAGTTCATGAAAAGAAATTTCAGGAAAAAGAATCAAGGAAAGCCATCAAACTCAAGTAAAGAAAAGTTCAGAAAGTTCAGCAAGGAGATTGATAAAAAGAAGCTGAAACAACCTGAAAAGAAAGGATAGATTCAGTGTTATGAATCTTCTGGTTATGGGTATATTCAATCTGAATGTGCTAATCTCAAGAAGAAAAACAAAGGGTTGACAGCAACCTGGAGTGATGAATCACAATCAGAGTCAGAAGATCAAGATTGCATGAGCAATTTTGTTGCATTTATAGCATCTGCAGCAAATAAAGGGAAAGCTATTATGTCAAACATAACAGAAGATTGTCAAGTTAGTGTTGATCATTCAGATGATGAAGATGGACCAGAATATTATGAAGAGTTGCAAGAAATATACAATGAACTCTATGGTGAATGGCTGAGTCAGAAAGAAGAAATCAACACCTTGAAAAAGGAGATTGAAGTTCTGAAATGTGAAAAAGCTTATGCTGAAAACCATATGACAGAACTTGAGACTGTTTTGACAGACAAAACAGCACACATTGAGAAAATCACAACAAAACTAATTGAAAGCAAGAAGTGTGTTGATCAACTCAAAATTGGAGCAGCCAAACTTGATCAAGTTTTGAACCTTGGAAGAGACAACTCCAACAAACATGGATTGGGGTATACTGAATGTAATGTTGCATCTACATCAAAAACAGTCTTTGTTAAAGCCTCAATAACAGGTAAAAATTCTGAACTTAACTCTTTAAAGTCAAGTCCTAGTTCAAAGAATGATGAAACATTTGTTTCTCCTCTAAGTTCGTTCAAGTCCAGTCCTGAAAAGGTAAGGAAATTCATTCCTATTTGTTATTTTTATGATAAAAAGGGACACATTAGGCCTACATACTTTAAATTATTGAACTTTTTACATAAAAGATCAAAATAGTACAAACTGTTATTGAAAGCACAATAGCGGTGGGTTAAGAAAGATAAAACAGTATGTCATGTTGCCTTTACTGCACTTAATCATGCATCTAATGATTTGTGGTATTTTGATAGCAATTGTTCCAAGCACATGACTTGAAATAAATAGTTTCTAACAAACTTTAAAGCATGCAAGGATGGCAATGTCACCTTTGGAGATTGAGCAACAAGTAAGATCATTGGTAAAGGCACTTTGAATGTCAAAGGCCTACCCAATTTTAAAAATGTCTTACTAGTTGAAGATTTGAAAGCTAATCTTATAAGCATTAGTCAGATTTGTGATGAAAAGTATACCGTTAACTTCACACAAAACAAATGTATGGTCTTAGATAATTTCGGTAAATGCATTCTAGAAGGTAATAGATCTTCAGATAATTGTTACTTGGTAGAAATTGCATTTCATGCTTGGATTTCGGATTTAGAATTATGGCATCAAAAATTAAGACACTTAAATTACAAAGCCTTGGTTAAATTAACTAATTAGGTGCTGTAAGAGGAGTTCCTAAACTTGATAACAAAATTAATAAAGTTTGTGGACCATGTCAAATGGGAAAACAAATCAGAAGTTCACACAAATCAAATCCACATCTTAGCACATCTAAGATACTTGATTTGCTTTATAAGGATCTTATGGGTCCTATGCAAATTGAAAGCATTATAGGTAAGAGATACATATTTGTTTGTGTGGATGATTTTTCGAGATATACGTGGGTTGATTTCATTAAAGAAAAATCTGACACTTTTGAAGCTTTAAGGAATCTTTGTGTTAAGCTTGAAAATGAGCAAAATAGAAACATTGGAAGGATTGTGAGAATAAGAAGTGATCATGGCAAGGAGTTTGAAAACATTAGCTATGCTGATTTTTGCAAATATCATGGAATTGATCATGAATTTTCAGCTCCTAAAACTCCTGAACAGAATGGCATTGTGAAAAGGAAAAATAGAACTATTCAATAGATGGCTAGAGTAATGCCCAATAGCAAGAAGTTGACCAAGAGGCTATGGGCTGAAGCAATAAGCACGGCTTGTTATATTTCAAATAGAGTTTTTCTTAGACCTGGCACTAATCAGACACCTTATGAAATTTTGAAAGGAAGAAAAACTAATTTGAAATATTTTCATGTCTTTGATTGCAGGTGTTACATCTTAAACGATAGAAAACTGTTAGGAAAATTAGATCCAAAGAGTGATGAAGGAGTCTTCATGGGATATGCTCAAAATAGCAAAGCATTTCAAGTTTACAATATGAGAACTGAGGCAGTCATGGAATCTGTAAACGTAGTATTTGACGATCTTGATGATTATGCAAAGTACTCACAAGAAGAAAGCATAATCAGCTTCACAGAAGATACAAAAAAATCAGATTCAAACAGCAGCAAAAAGGAAGATGCTGTTATGAAAGAGGAAATAGCTGCTATTAAATCTGACATAACAGTAACATCTGACAACTCAGATTTGAATAGAAATTCAATCCGAAATGATGAAGATAGAAAAGATCCACCCACATGGATTCAGAAGGCACATCCAACAAGTTATATCATTGGAACACCAGATGGCATGATGAAAACCCGGAGCAAGGTAAGAAATCAAGTAAGATTTGCATGTTATGTTTCTTTAGTTGAGCCAAAAAATGTGAAAGAAGCTTTAAAAGAAGAGGTATGGATTCAAGCTATGCAAGATGAACTTAATTAGTTTAAAAGGAATGAAGAATGGGAATTAATTCCTAGGCTAGAAAATACAAATGTCATTGGAACTAAATGGATATTCAAAAATAAAACTGATGAAAGTGGTCAAGTGGTAAGGAATAAAACTAGGCTAGTTGCACAAGGTTACACACAAGTTGAAGGCATAGACTTTGATGAGACTTTTGCACCAGTAGCTAGACTTGAGTCAATCAGATTACTACTTGCAATTACTTGTTTGCTTGATTTTAAGTTGTATCAAAGGGATGTTAAAACTGAAGCTTTTGTTGAACAGCCTAAAGGATTTGAAGATCCTAAAGATCCTGATTTTGTGTACAAATTACACAAAGCTCTGCATGGTTTGAAACAAGCTCCTAGAGCTTGGTACGAAAGGTTGACAAAGTTTTTAATCAATAGAGGTTATAAAAGAGGCAGCAATGATAAGACCTTGTTTATCAAACATGCATCTAACTATTTTATTATTGCTCAAATATATGTTGATGACATTGTGCTCGGATCAACTAACAAAAGCAAAATTAATGATTTTGTTAAGTTGATGCAGGAAGATTTTGAGATGAGCATGGTAGGAGAATTAAATTTCTTTCTTGGATTGCAGGTTAAGTAAATGAATGATGGGATATTCATATCTCAATCAAAATATGCCAAAAGTCTTGTAAAGAAGTTTGGGCTTGAAAATGCAAAACCAATGAAAACTCCTATCAGTACTAATCTAAAACTTTCAAAAGACAATGCAGGAAAAGATATTGATGCAAGCTTGTACAGAAGCATTATTGGCAGCCTACTATACCTCAGAGCAAGCAGACCAGATTTGAGCTTTAGTGTAGGGCTTTGTGCAAGGTTTCAAGCAAATCCCAAAGAATCACATCTTACAGCAGCCAAGAGAATCATCAGGTATGTTCATGGAACATGTGATTATGGAATATGGTTTTCTAAATATACAAATGATTGTCTTGCAGGGTTCAGTGATGCAGATTGGGCAGGAAATGCAGATGACAGAAAAAGTACTTTAGGAGGTTGTTTTTATCTTGGTACTAACTTGGTTTCATGGCACAGCAAGAAGCAGAATTCAATTTTTTTATCTACAGCTAAAGCCGAATACATAGTAGCAGGGAGTTGTTGTACGCAACTATTATGGATGAAGCAAATGTTGAGTGATTATGATATTGAACAAAAGCTTATAACTGTGTTTTGTGATAATACTAGTGCTATAAATATTTCCAAAAATCCTGTTCAGCATTCTAGAACAAAACACATTAATATTAGATACCATTTTATAAGGGAACTAGTAGAATCTAAGGTGATACACATTGAGTACATCTCCACTGATAAACAATTGGTTGACTTGTTCACTAAGGCATTGGACACAATAAGTTTTGAAAATCTAAGAAAAGCCTTAGGTATTTATCAATTATATGAGTAAACACAGTATGCTGTTATGCTATTCATATCTGTAGTATCATAAGTTTTCTTCTAATTTATCATGTTTGAGCTATGGTATAAAATTTGTGTGAATAATAGATACTGATGAAAAATACAATGAGGGCTACCAATATATGATATGTGAAAGCCATCATTGAGAGTAACCTCAGGGTATCTAGGAAATATGTTGAGGTCACCAACTCACATGAAAAGGGCTACCTCTATATTGTGTGAGAGCTACTGTATTAACCTAGAAAAGTTTCCATTGAAATCAACTTTTGTGTGTGTAAGAAGCATGCTTAAGTTGTCCATTCAATTTAATCAAAATAGCTTCCATATGTAAATTACTCAGCTCTAAATATGCTTTCTTGAATGATACATATGATAATTCAGATGTTAATATTATGATATTATTAACTGTGTTCTGTTACATTTTTCATAACACTATCCTATGTGCTTATCCGAAATAAAAATTACTTGTGTGTCCATATATCAAAAATGCCATGTCAGCATTATTAAATTGAGGGGGAGAAGTCTCAGTGGCAGGAATCTTAATTCTATTAGTATTCCTTATTTAAATTGAAATCAAATTTGAATTGATGTGTTTAATGGAGGTTATTAAACGATTTTGGAAAGGGAAATTATTATTAAATTTTTGTTGACAAACAAAAAATTCCTTAAAATTCGGCCTAGTACATATTAAATAGGATTTGGGCTTCTCCTATTCATACCATACCTCACCTACAGTTGCTTCCCTATCCTGCGTCTTGGCTCTCTATTCCTGTACTGAAAATCTTCTATAGATCAGAAACCCTAGCTATGGCAACCTTGTCAAACTCGACAACTAGTGCTTCTTCTTCCTCCAGCAGCTCTAGTTACAACATTAATGACAGCATTCTGTCATCTCATACACAATACAAACATGCAAAGATTGTTGTCGATCCCACCATCAGTGAGGACGAACAAGTGCCGGTGAAGAAGATAAAAGACAAGATCAAACCAAAATACAACAAATTCCTCACAGCTGCTATCAAACAGAAGTTTGTCAAGATTACTTCACAGAGAAAGCTACAGTTGGAAAGGCCAAACTTCCTCCCTCCTGTAAAAACTTTGATTCAAAAATTTTATGCTAATATCTCGAGTGCCATTGACGATCATAAGAGTTTTCATTATCACAAAGTTTACTATCGAGGTAAGTTTGTCAAATTCTCTCCCAATGTCATAAACTCTTTTCTGGATATTCCAATAGGCAGTATGCATTCTGTAGATGAAGAATATAACATGGCAAAAATAGTTAAGGAAGTGATTGGTCAAACAGACATTGAATGGAAACCAAGAGATGGTATTGACCAGAAGTACCTTAGGAAGAAATACAGAGTGTTACATATGATAGCACAGTTTAATTGGCTTCCTTCTTCCCATCAAAATCAGATTCGGGAAGACAGAGTTTTTGTTTAGGAACTAATAGGCTAATAAACTTTGGATTGTTAGCCTATAGAACAATTGTTCAAATTGGATCCTATCACTCCAATTACTATTTGCTTGTGTTCCCCTGTTTGATTCAAGAAATTCTTGCTTAGAATAATATTCCTGTGAGCTCTAATGAACAGTCAAAAATTTTGTCTAAGTCCATTGCTGAGGGATTCCTTCACAAATTGCATGATCAATCTGACTTACCTGCTCCTTAACCGAAACAAAAAGAGTCAGGAAAAACCAATTGAAAATTATTGAAGAAAAGCTTGAATTGATTAACTCTACTTTGACAGATATTATGCAGGAGCTGAAGGACATTAAACTCAAGCAATCTGTATTGGAAGCTCAGTTTACAGGACATTCTCAGTCCACAGCACCACAACCCATGGAACCTGAACCTGTGGTTCTTGAAAAACCAAATGAGGAAATACCTGAGGCAGATGAACCATTACCTGAGGAAGCTGCTCAAATGCCATCCAGTCATGCTGCATAACCTGTTGTTATGACAGACAGAACAGCAGCTCAGAAGCCAAAAGAAAAATCAATTAAGGCTTCTGTCAAGGGATATAGCAAGAAGGGAAAGAAGAAACTTAAAGTGGTGAAGAAATCATCGACCAGAAGAAGAAGCATAAACTGGAATCATCAGCTCCCACCTTGCAAGATGAATCTGAGTTCGATGAACCAAAACAAGTAGACTCTAGAATGAAACAGACCTCACCACTTGCTGAGATAGAATCTCAGGATATCCTGAAGCAGAATCTTATCCACCACCACCTTAATCACAACTCTTCCAGTAGCTGAGTCATTAGTTCCCTCTGGAAAACAGCTTATCAAGGCCACTGAAACCAGTGCAGAAAGAATAGAGAGAGAGATACACAGAGTTGTAGCTGAAGTCACTGCAACTTCCTCTGATACTGTTGAAGCTCCACCAGAACCAGTCCCTTCTGAATAGCCAGCACCAGTTGAAACTCCACCAGAACCTGTTCCTTCTGATCAGCCTACATCCACTCCTAGGCATGGATTTAAAACTGTTGCTTGCAAATCCATCAAGCGCCCTAGTAGTTCCACCTCCCCACCAGTTAGAAAGTCTCCTAGGCTTAGTTAGATTTTGGCCACTTGTGCTGAAATCAAGGGGGAGATAAGGGCTGGAGTAAGGGCTGAATTGGCTGTATTTTATTTTGCTCTGATTGTTGCTGAACTATTTTATTTTGATGTTATTTCCGTTATATCATTAATCATGTTTCTATCTGCTTACTATTTTTGTGTTGTTACTTGTTTCTCATAAGCATAAGTAAGAAGGGAGGGGGAGAAAGAGCTATATTTCTTGTGCTATGTGTGCATTCGAACTGTTTGCTGCTTTGTGTTAAGTGTTATTAATCTGCACAGTTAATTTGATGATGTTTTACTTTGTTCTGTAGATGGATTTGATTGCAGTAGTGTATGACAAAAGTTTTCATTTGTTCTGTGGATGAGTGTGATTGCATTAGTGTTTGTCAAACTTCAATTTAGTGCATTGACAAGTTATATATCTCGTGACAGTGTTCTGTTATGTGATTGCTAACAGCATACTGAATATTTTTTTTGCACGTGATATTTGTCTATTTTATATTTCATGATAACTTCTAATTGTATCTAATTTATCATGTGTTGTTTTTAGAAACAGTTTTGTGTTTTCATCACAAGTTGCCAAAAAGGGAGAGATTGTTGGTGTTAACGTGACACTTGCATGTGCCATGCACATGTTCCGTTTTTGTTTAACTTGTGATAAAAATTAGAATAGTATTTTGATTCCTATTTCATTGTTTCTAGATGATCATTATAGGAAGTATTTGATTCACAATAAATATCTCCTTAGATCAGGATAATATTTCTTATATCCTAATCAAAATAGGAGGATATTTAATTGTGTCCAAATTCCTTTAGGAGTTTATCTATAACACTTCCTATTTTATTTTATCCTAATCTTAATGTGATTTTGATTGAGATATTTACAGGATTTTTAGGAAGATTTTGACCAGACCTCTCAATATAGATATATCATGTTATGACATAGTCGCCAACGACATAGTTTTGCGCACTCGGGTGTGTTTTTTAGAGTACAGGTCACAACATTCCATGAATTGAAAGAAGTTCTTCTATAAAAGATCGGAATGTCTTTATTACTTTGATTCATCGAGTTTTTGATTCATGTATGAGAGTTAAAAATCATACATGAGTTGTTGATTAAGTCTGAGTGAGTTAGTAGACACTTGGGATAACTTGAGGGTTGAGTGTTTATGTAATTCTGTATCAGACACCAGGTGTTATGTGTAACTTAACAGTGTATTGTTAAGTTATCTGTGACAAAGAATGGGTAGTGTCACTAGAGTTTACGATCTTTGCGAAGATTTTATTTGTCAAAGATTAGGTCAGTGTGTGAGAGTGAGTCAGCACTGTAAAAGGTCTTAAAGATTGTACAAACAAGAACTTAGTGAATTGCAGCTCTATAGCTGTCCGTGGACGTACGTTTTATAACCGAACCACGTAAAAATCCTCCTATGCTGATTTACATTACAGTTTACTGTGTTGTTATTTATAGTTGCATACCTCCAGAACTTTCAAAATGCTTTTTTTTTTTTTTGTTTCCAATGAAAAGATTACTTTTGTGTTAGGCGTGGATATAGGTGTACTGCTGAACTACATAATTATTTTTGTGTTCTCTTATATCTTTATTTTTCTCTATTAGTGCTCTTTCCTTGAGGGAATATGTATGTTCTTGCATCTCAATCTTAGGATACACTGATATGTCTTTTCTTGCAACAATATCAATCCAAAAATTTGACTAGAAGTGTTATTATTTAAGACTTCCAAACTCTTTTAAACTCCTCTTAAATATAACTTATAAAAAAAAAGTAAAATTTGGAAAATACAAAAAGAAAAAAGATAAGTTGAGGTTGTCATAATTTTTATCTAAATCTTTTTTTTTTATTGTCTATCCAAATCTAATGTCAAGCAACAAATATTCTTTCATTTCTTCAATTGCATAATTGCATACGTAAGACTCAATAGCTTGACACCTTTTTTAACTCTTGCCCACAAGTCAACACCTTCCTCAATGTTTGTTCAGTAACTAAATATGCTCGACAAGTATATAACAAAATGTTCAATTTAGGGGCAAAAAGAAGGGGGTGACTACGCTAGGCTGTAGATTTTTTGAAAGAATTTGCTAATGTAGTATGAGTTTTAATGGGAGAAGAAGTATGTCAAGAATTTCCTAAAATCTAGTTTATTATTCATTAAATAGCCCATCCAAAACTTATAAAATAAACTAATATTTATTTTTTTTCAATTTTATATATTTTTTTCTTAAAATTCACTTTGCATTTTCCAATCCAAGTCATGTTAGGCTTTCTAAGATTTACTCTTTTTATAGAAGTCTTCCTAGACAATTTTTCCCATTGTTATTAATCTGAATCAAATAATAATTTTCGATTTTCGTTCAATCCCTAATATAGAATATTTTTGTAAAGAGTATAGTTTATTATGTTCCACCAATTTAGGTGCATTTTTTAATTAATAAAATTTTTAATAATTTTTTTGAAAAATTTTCAGCCCACCTAAAAAATATTTGTGGTTGTGCTCTTGGTTCAATTGTTGAGCAAATTGGCTCAAAACTCATACACTTGATACTTAGCCAACCCCAATAAAAATTTAGTGTTCAACTAAAACTCTAAACAACCCTCTTAATTTGGCTATTTTCTATATTTTTCTTTTCTATTAAACTTGTGCCTATTCTGATTTATTTTAAAATTGTTTTAGAATTAATTTGTTAAAATGGAAATTGTCCTTCATCCATTATAATAAAATAAAAATAAAACCCTGAATAAAAAGCCAACTGCCTTTTATTCATCTTTCTTGCCAATGCTGAGTGATCTTTCTTCAATTCTCAGGATGCCATAAAAACTCAAAGCGTCTTATGTACCAAGTATAGATTGATAGTTCTTCAAGAATTCATTACTTCAAATCTTATTGATCCTTTGTTCAAAAGTTTCCTCTCTCCTCCCCAGTCTGTTTTGCTTTATTCTGCTATACTAAGATTATAAAGCCCATTAACTTTTATCTAATGGAAGCCTAGCCCACTTTATTTTATTCAGCAACCCAACGCAATGTTTTTTTTTCAACCCAGCCCATCCTCTCATATTTTTGCATTTATATTAGATAGGAAATTAGAATAAATAGAGAAAAAAATTAGAAGGGATTGCAAAGAAGGGGAGACGTGAGAGGGGAAAAGAAAGGCAAGAGAAGGCTTTTTGATTTTCTAAAGAATTTGGAGTCCTTTTGAGGTAATTCCTTCATCTTCTAGCTTAATTAGACTATATATCTTAAATTCTACCTCTAGATAAATATTAGGAGGATGTTATTTGATATTTGGAGAAGTTATAGAGAGAGAAATTAGAGAGAGAAAGGAGATTTATATGCTTATTTAGGCTTCAATTTCTTGTATTTTGATGGAGATTAGATACTTAATTTCTAATTCAATTAGGAGAATTAGTATGTTATTGGTGTAATTTAGAATAACCCATTTACCGAAAATTTTCCTAATTTATATTTTTACAAATATTCCTAAATTTGTATTGGCATGGAAAATTAGTGAAGTTCCTAGCCACTTGTAACTCTTGGAAGGACCAAATGATGGATTTTCAATTTTTGTGTTAGTTTACCAAGTTTCCTACAAGTGGGAAGTTCGGGGTTTTTGTCTAATTATGTGGTTTGGTGCTATTAAAGAGTTTTACCTTGCTTTTCCCTTAGGTGAGACTGTGGTTTCAAGTCCGGATTTGAATCCAATCGAGGAAGGGGTTGCCACACAAGTTGATCCTCAAGATTTTGAGTGGGAAAAATATATTTTTACCAATAATTGAACTATAAATTATAAAATTCCTATTTCTATGCATGTTAGCAAAGCTTTATTACGTTTAGTAAATCTATATTCCTTCTTGTATGAAGTATATTTTATAGTTTACCCAATTTTGTCTATTTATTTGAAAGAATTGTTTAATATTTTAGAGATTTAAAAGTAAACCGAATTTCCTAAATTATCTTTAAAATAACGATACAACTTTAAGCAAAGAATTGATTTTTTTTTAATATTTTACTAAGCTAGTATCCAATTCATTTAGATAGTAGAATTATAGAGGTCTTTAGGACCCGTTCAGGCACACATAGAGGCTTTGGGCTGTATGATCTGGACGTTTAGCCCTTTGGGGGTAGCTCTGCGCATGCATAGGATCAGTATAGTGATATCTTGGCCTAAGCGATCCTAGCCCCGCCCGGTCATGATCGGTCAGATTAGTTTGGGTACTTGATTAGTGAAACTATGATGATTTAAAAATTTAAAATGTGGAATGAGTTTTATGAGATTTAGAACCTTAATACCATTATCTTATTGAATGTTGAATGCAAGTAGAAATGCCTTAGAAAATTTTTATATTAAAATTTAGATAACTTGAAAGGCATATAAAATTATTTAAAGATTTGCTTTCTCGTTTTTTTTAATCTTTTCTAAGTAGTTTTCTAATCAATATTATGATATATTATTTTGTCTTATGCAAATTTTATCTATTTTAATGACTCTATCCCACTCATTGAGGTTATACTCACCCTATTTCTTTTTTTTTTTTTAAGAACCCATTTTTTTCCCCAGGAGATTGCAGTGTTCAGTCGGAACGCCAATAGCTACTTGAGGTGAGCCACTTGATGATGCCCTAAGAACTTTTTTTTTATATCTTGTTTCATTATTGTAGATGATTTTTTTGCATATGTGTATTTTTTGATACTGTATATACATCAAGGATTTTGTTTTAGTTTCCTTTAAAAACTTTTGCTTACTCATCATGCATGAGTTTTTTGAGGAAACTTGTATTAAAATCCTAGTTGTAAACTTTTTGGAATTGTAAATTAATTATATTTGAGGCTGGAGGCCATATTTTATCTTAATGACTGTTTGGGGATACCTTATTTTAATAGAGGGCTCAAGGTCCCAAAAAGGAAGTTAGTAGTTATGTAAATATTTTGAAAGTATTTAGTTTTGTGTACGTGGCAGGGGGATTAGTCTAAAATGCAGGGGAGACTCTACCAAATTTTCTTAAAGTAGCATATTTTAAAAAGTTAAATTTTCTTAGCAAAGTTTTAGGCACGATTCGCTTGTGTTAGCTAGGGGCAGGTCGTGTCAACTTGGTATCAGAGCATGATTTTTAAGATTTTGTTAACTCTCTCATGTTTGCATATACATGGTTTTATAATGACAAAAGAAGCGTTATATTTTGTAGGCATCATCATGAGCCAACATACAGGTAGGCCTCGCACTAGAGCCATGGGCGAACTGAACCAAACTGCTAATCCTCCACCACCACCACCACCACCTGAAGGTGAGGGGGAAAATGAACATAACCGTGGAGATGAAGAACAGTCAAATGCAAGAGGGAATGAGAATAGGAACCACCGTGATCCTCCTATCATTATACACTTAGTAGATGCACTTGCCCAACTTGTTGCTACTGTTACTCAAAATCAAGGGCGTGTAAGGGAAGAGAACATTATTGAGCGCGTTATGATGTTGGGTGGTCAAAGCTTTGATGGTAATATTGATCTCCCTGGTGCAAAGGCTTGGTTAAGCAAGTTAAGAGCGTATCTTTGGAGTTATGAGGTGTATTGATGAGTAGAAGTTGTTTTTTGCTACATTTTTATTGGAGGTTGGAGCATACCACTGGTGGAAGTCAATTTAGCATCGTTATCCGTCACATGAAGTTATTACTTGGGCTATGTCTAAAAAGGAGTTCTTAGATCACTACTTCCCTGTTGTGTACAAAGATATCAAGCATAGTGAGTTCTTGAGGCTGGTTCAAGGTCCAGATCAGTGGAGGAGTATGAGAAGAAATTTCTAGAGCTCTCCAGGTTTACTCTTTCTATTGTGGCTAATGAGGAGGAAAGGTGTAAAATGTTTGAAGAAGGATTACGTAGAGAAATGAGAGTTGTACTTGCTGCCAACAGTTATGGTGACTTTGGTAAGTTAGTCCAAGATGTTATGAAAGTTGAGAGAATTTGGGGGATGCTAACTGAGCTGATTCAAGCCATAAACGTCATCAGAGTTGGCCAGTTGATGGTAGTATCCACTGAGCAAGCAAGAGAAGGGGTAGTTATTCAGCTTATTTTGATAGTTATAAGAGTACTCAGAGACATGGTTCGCCAGAGGGCTAGAAACAAAGTTCTGGATAGGAAGCTATGCAACAATCTATGGGAAGTAATTCTAGAGATCAGCGGGTTGGTAGAAAAGGGAATAGACAACATGATGACCAATCTAGAATGACTCCATACCCATTATGTGAGATTTGTGGCAAGCTTCATGAGGGAGAGTGTCGATTTGGTAGACCTGGGTGTTATCATTGTGGTCAGAAAGGGCATATCAAGAAATTATGTCCTGCTTTAACTCAAGGTAACAGTTTTGTTCAAAAAGATAGGGACCTAAAAGGCTTCAAATAGGGACATCTACTTCTTCAGCTAGAAACCAGACTAATACCTCAAGAAATACTAACAATCAATAGGGTAGTCAGCCAATTCATCAGGCACGAGTTTTTGCCATGACTCAGCAGCAGGCACAGGCCACACTAGAGGTGGTTACTGGTACGTTGACTATCTTTAGTCGTGAGGCCTGCATTTTGATTGATCCTAGATCTACACATTCCTTTTGTTTCATGTATGTTTGCTATACATGCTGATAGAGATTTGAAATCGTTAAAGGGTACTTTAGCAGTTTCCACACCTACTGGGGATTCCATCTTAGTAGGAAATGTTCTTAAGGATTGCATTGTGAAAGTGGGTAATCATGATATGTTAGCAAACTTAATTCCTTTAGATATCTAAGACTTCGATGTGATATTGGGAATGGATTGGCTTGCAACCCACCATGCATCTGTAGATTACTTCAAGAAAGAGGTGGTGTTTAGAAAAACTGAAACACCTGAATTTATTTTCTGTGGAGATCGACGAATTCTCTCTACTTACATAATATCTACCCTTGAAGCTAAACGATTATTTGAAAAGGGGTGTTCAACCTAGTTAGCTCATGTGATTGACACTTCAATGGGTGAAGCAAAGACAGAAGATATTCTTATCGTACAAGATTTCTCGGATGTGTTTCCAGAAGATTTACCCGGCTTACCGCCAAATAGGGAGGTTGAATTCACAATCGACTTAGCTTCGGGCACCACTTCTATTTCCATGGCACCATACAAAATGGCTCCAATAGAGTTAAAGGAGTTAAAAGTTTAATTGCAAGAGTTGGTTGATAAGGGGTTTATTAGACCCAGTGTTTCACCATGGGGAGCACCGGTCTTGTTTGTTAAAAAGAAGGATGGAACGATGCGGTTATGCATAGATTTTCGATAGTTGAACAAGGTGACAATCCACAACAAGTATCTTCTCCCTCGTATTGATGATTTGTTTGATCAATTGCAAGGTACAAAGGTGTTCTCTAAGATAGATTTGCGCTCAAGTTACCATCAACTCAAGACTAGGGAGGTCGATGTACCTAAGACTGCTTTCAAAACTCCTTATGGGCACTATGAATTTCTCGTAATGCCATTTGGGTTGACTAATACTCCCACAGCTTTTATGGACCTCATGAATCGGGTATTTCATCCTTATTTGGATCGCTTTGTTATCGTGTTTATTGACGACCTATTGGTGTCTTCTCGAGATAAGGAGGAGCATGCAGAACATTTGAAGATTTGCAAACCTTGAGGGAGAACAACTTTATGCCAAATTTAGCAAGTGTCAGTTTTGGCTGGACAAAGTTGTGTCTTTGAGACATATGATATCAACTAAAGGGGTATACGTAGATCCTCAGAAGGTAGAATGTCACGCCCTAAAATCTCTTATTTAGACACTTTAAGGGTGATTAATTTAGAAAAATAATAAAAAGACATCATTAATACCTCCTCTTTTTTTTTTCATTTCATACATATATTTATACATATCACACGAATCCATTACATAACAAAATTTCCTATCACAACTTAGGCGAGACAAAACATTTCCCAAAATCATCGCATGCATGTAGACACCGGATTCCCTAGGAAAGCTATGGAACACCACTAGTATGAATATATTTTTGTGTACCTGTGGAGGGAGGGGGTGAGCATAGAGCCAAATAGGAGAAATTCTAACACTATACTAATCACAAACATTCAAACAGTTACTCAATTACATAGTTACACAACCAATTATAATAAGTCAAGTAATTATTCTTATTCACTCATCAATTTTATATTCGTATTCCCCTTGGATCCATATACAAAAAGGCCCATCCAAAGTCCAATACATCACGTTTATATTCATGTTCCCCTTGGATCCATATACAAAACGGCCTATCCAAGGTCCAACACATCACGTTTATAGTCGTATTCCCCTTGGATCCGTATACAAAACGGCCAATCCAAGGTCCAACACTAAGAATTTCAAATCCGCATTCTTCTTGGATCCGTATTCAAAACGGCTCATCCAGTGTCCAATGCATACATTTATAAACCTTTCAATATAATTTCTAAAAATAAGTCTCAAGGCAATACAGTTTTTATAAAAATCCAGAACTTTCAGGAAGGGTGCACGCGGGTCGGGTTGATTCTGTAATTTCGCTTGACACTCGACACTGTAATTACGCTCGACACTCGACACCAGACACTCGACACTCACACCTACATGTCGAGTCGTACATACCACACATGACACTATTCACTCACCCTCGGCACCGACACTCGACACTCTACACATTCATAACTAGACACTCGACACTTCCATAGCCTACATGTCGAGTCGCACATACAACATGCGACACTGTCGACTCGACACTCGGCACCAAACACTCGACACCGTCCATTCATCACTTGACAATTTCATAACTAGACACTCGACACCATCCATTTATCACTCGACAATTTCATAACTAGACACTCGACACCATCCATTCATCGCTCGACACTTTCATAACTAGACACACGACACCATCCATTCATCACTCGACACTTTCATAACTAGACACTTGACACTATCCATTCATCACTCGACACTTTCATAACTCGACAATCGACACGCAAGTGTCGAGTCGTGCCGGATTAAATATCAGTTTCAAAATATACCAAGTTTTGAACCTGTTCTATTATGTCGGTTAAACACTACCATTTCCAGATTTTGACCTCCAACTTCAAAAATTCACCAAAATTTCGTTTTAAATCCAAATTCAATTAAATCAGTGGCTATTTAAAGCTTCATATGTCTATTTAAAGCTTCATATGTCTATTTTTGTAAACAAAAGAGAAATTATATAAATCACAGTCCAAAAAAATGCAGTAGCTCAAAGAACATAGAACAGTCACATGAATCGTGACTTCGGTCAAGAACAACATCTCCTTCACTTCATAAGCACATAATTTCACAAGTAATTCATCATCCAAGCAACAAACAATCAATTTAACCATAAATCACATGTATTGCAACCCATATCAATTAAGAACAACAAAAATAAATAACACGATTTAAGTATAATGTTAGAAAATCCCTACATGGTTTCCAAGCCTATACACTTTGATTTTTCCTTCTTTTCCTCTCTTTTTCTTCCTTCTCTTTTCTTCTTCTTCTTCTTCTTCTTCTTCTTCTTCTTCTTCTTTTCCTCTCCCTTTAACCCGTCAGACTCTCCTCTTCTATCACGAAATGAAAGAAAATATCTCCCCTTTGGAACTCTAATATCTCTTAAATATCCAAGGCTACCCATGGGCCTAAGCCCAATTCATCCTTATCAATTTCCAACACAAGCCCACTACCATAATCCAACCCAATTTTCATTTATTTAAACCTGGCATATTTCTAAAATTGTAATATATATATATATATATATATATATATATATATATATATATGGATTTGACCTAGAAGCTATTGTGAAATGGGTGAGACCCACTAATGTAACAGAAGTTAAAAGTTTCCTTGGCTTGGCAAGTTATTATAGGAGATTCATTGAGGATTTTTCCAAAATTGTTGTCCCATTAACATGGTTGACTCGTAAGGAAGTGAAGTTTGAGTGGATTGATGATTGTGAGCAGTGTTTTCAATAGCTCAAAACACGATTAACTTCTGCACCCATACTTACTCTTCCATCTGGGAATAAGGGGTTTGTGATTTATAGTGATGCCTCTAGACAAGGGTTAGGTTGTGTTTTGATGCAATACGGGAAGGTGATAGCTTATGCTTCAAGACAACTAAAGAAGAATGAACAAAATTATCCCACCCACGACTTAGAGTTGGCAGCAATTGTATTTGCACTCAAGACTTGGCGACATTACTTGTACAGGGCGACATGTCAAATTTACACAGATCACAAAAGCTTTAAGTATTTGTTCACTCAAAAAGAATTGAATCTTAGACAGAGGAGGTGGATTGAGCGTATCAAGGATTAAGACTGCACAATTGACTATCACCCAGGTAAAGCAAATATGGTAGCAGATGCACTCAGTCGAAAATCCTCGAGCTTTATAGCCTATTTGAAGGTGACATATCTACCTTTATTGATTGAATTGAGGTATCTGAGAATTGAGTTAACAGTAAATGACTCAAGTGTGCTACTAGCCGATTTTCATGTTAGACCTAATTTAATTGATAAAGTTAGAGATGCACAAGTACAAGATCCTCAATTAATGAAACTGATAGAAGAGGTGAAGAAAGGCTTACGATCAGACTTTGTGGTGAGGGATGATGGAGCATTATTTATGGTAAATAGACTTTGTGCGCCCAACATTGAAGAATTAAAGAAAGAGATTATGGAGGAAGCTCACTTTCCAGCCTACGTGATGCATCCAAGAAGTACTAAGATGTATCACTATTTAAGAGAACATTATTGGTGGCAATGTATGAAGCAGGAAATTGTAGGATTTGTGTATTGGTGTTTAGTTTGCCAAAAAATCAAGGTTGAGCACCAGAAACCTACGGGACTCTCTCAACCACTTCCTATCCTTGAGTGGAAATGGAAACACATTACTATGGATTTTGTATCACTATTTGAGAGAACATTATTGGTGGCAATATATGAAGCGAAAATTTACAGAATTTGTGTCTCGGTGTTTAGTTTGCCAACAAATCATGGCTGAGCACCAGAAACCTGCGGGACTCTCTCAACCACTTCCTATCCCTGAGTGGAAATGGGAACACATTACTATGGATTTTGTGGTAGGACTTCGATGTACTATGGCTGGTCATAATGGTATTTGGGTAGTGGTAGATCACCTTACGAAGTCTACACACTTTTTACCTATCAAGGCCACTTATTCATTGAATAGGCTAGCTAGTATTTACGTAGCAGAGATAGTACGTCTTCATGGTGCACCTATTTCAATAATATCAGATAAAGATCAACGTTTCACTTCCAGATTTTGGCCTAGCTTGCAAAAAGCTTTAGGCACAAGATTGAATTTCATCACAGCTCTCCACCCACAAACAGATGGTCAATCTGACCGTACCATTCAGACCCTTGAAGACATGCTTAGCTTATGTATAGGAGTTTAAAGGCAATTGGGATGTTTATTTGCCTCTAATGGAGTTTGCTTATAATAATAATTACCAATCTAGTATTAAAATGGCACCTTATGAGGCTCTATATAGGAGGAAATGTAGAACACCAATATGTTAAGATGAAGTGGGTGAGAGGAGATTGTTGGGACCAAAACTTGTACAGGATACAAATGAAAAGATAGGATACAAATGAAAGCAGTGCAAGATCGACAGGATTTTGTTAAAATAACCTTCTCTTTGATTGTCAAAATAACACTCTTAAGCTCTCATGAATTATAAGTTTAGGACATTCTGTTATCGAACCAATCAAAAAAAATACCAAAAGTAAGTTTTTCTCCTAAGCTTTAACCACTGACTCTGGAAAGTTTCTCTAAAATTGGCCGAATCCAACCAAGCAACGGAAATTCCCATATTGAAAAGCCTACATAAAATGGGCTTTAAACCACATAATCATATGGAGCCCATTATGCCTTTCAATGGCCACGCAGCAAATCTGCTGCAATAACACTCTTTTTTATAGGGTAGATCTATTCATGCCCACTTTTTAACTCTTTATATTCCATCTTTAAGTTCACTTAGAGAAAATTTTAATTTGATTTTATTTTTCAATGAATTCCCTTTAATTTCCAAATTATCCTTCTTCTCTTCCAATTTTGTTAGTTTATGCAATGTATGGTTAGTTATCACGGACGTAACTGAAACAGCTAAGAATGACGAAATAGAAAGTTTTACATGGTTCAACTATCAACTAGCCTACATCCACGGGCAACAAAAGTTGTAATCCACTATGCTATATGTGCTCACGCTCGACTTAGGACTCTTTACAGTAGTAGCCACTCACTCACTCGCTACCCTAATCTATGTAGACTTGATCACCTTCGATCACAGCCAAAGTCCTTCGCACACTCTTATGATGTTGCTCTTTACAGCCACGTCGGCGTTAACTACAATGGTTTAGTGAGACATAACCATGATAACTATTACAGAATCATGTAATCACTCAACTCTCTTAAGCTTACACGACTCAATAGCTCTCACAAATCAGATATATGCACATATCTAACACACATGAGTCATGCACAGTCTAAACAAACATAATCATAAAGATTTTGCAATGACGATCATGGAAAACAAAGATACTAAAGTGCTCTCAACGTTTTCTTTACAAAACGCCACTCTCTTGCCTACTATTAAGCGTTGAGTGCATCACCTTTATATAGCATGCGTGAACAGCTATATTATTCATGTAATCAACAATCCTAATCATCATCAAAGTCCTGCAAAACTCAAATAGGAATATTAGATAAATATCAAACAATATAGGAAGTAAAAAAGACATTATCCTTATTAAACTAGAACATTAGAAAGGATATCTAATCTAATAAGATATAGTCAATATAAAACTTCCTATTCAACTAAAATACCAAATCAAGTTTTCCTATTCTGGTAAAAATTCTCCTAATATAAAATATCCAAGTTAATGTTTAATCACGAGATGACAAAAATAAATTATGCATTACACATGCTTGGCACGTATCGCATTGACACTAACAATCTCCCCCTTTGGCATCTTATGGTGAAAACATTCACATGTTTCTGTGAACAAAATCCTGTATAGTTAAGTGGAAGACAACTAAAAATAGAATGTAAACACGTAGTCAAAAATTCACAAAAACAAGAATAACCAACTTTTTGTTGTAATAGGCATAACTGAAATAACATAATTGAATGGGCTATACCTGCACAGAAATAGATATCAGATATAGAACATCAACAGCTTGTGCTGTCCAAACTGGTCTGTAACAAACTCAAATTAAACATAAAATCAACATAAATATGCAACTGTAAAATCAATCAATGAAGGTCACAATCAATCATGCAAAACATCACAAATCAAACATGAACTATCACTCCCCCTTAATCAAACATTAAACCTGTAAAACATCATAATCATAAATTGCATAGCATAGCAGTTCAATCACAAATCAGTCATCTACAAGTTTAACCAAAAAAAAATTTAAAGTCATTAAATCCTAAGCAGACACAGAAACATCATCGACTCTACTCTACTCCCCCTTGTTTTCATAACAAGTGCCAAAAAAATAAAGTTTCAAAGCACATAAAAGATAAAGAAAATGTAATGAAATCTGGTGCAGTTAAGTCTGGCAGACTTGCGCACAAGCAACTTTGAGGGGCACAAGGTGGTCTTTCTAGCAGTAGTCTTGTAGCGGGTAAGCGCTGGTTTGGGTGAAGGATCAGTAAGAGTTGATATGGTAGCTTGTTGAGCACCAGTTTAAGTAGAAGTGGCAACAACAACAACTGTCTCACGAATCTCTCTAGCTTTTCTCTCTGCTGTGGTTTCAATCTTTTAGGAAATGTCCACCAAGGTTTCAGCAGCTTGCTGTGTGACATGGGATGGAGATGTAGCAGGAGTTGATGCAGGTTCTGGTGGTTTGGGAGTTTCAGCTACTGACTTTGAAAAAGATTCTTCAGCAACTGATTTTGATTGCTTTTTACTCCTCTTCTTGTCCTTCCTCTTCCTTTTCTTCATTGAAGTTTCACCAATTGCTCTGCTCTCAAGCTTCTCTTCAAGAATTTGCAGCTTGTCCTTGATAGAGTGATTTTCCTGCATAAGATCAGCTGAAGAAAAAGTGATTAAAGTAAGCTATTTTGTGATGGATGCCATTTGATCTAGTCTAGGATTTCTCCTCTATCTGGGCTATCTCTGAGGCATCTCCTCCTCCTTAAGAACATTTTTAATCCTTGTCATGAAAGCTTTCTTGATGGCTGGCAAAATTTCTTTAGTAATCCCATCATCTTCCAATGCAATCTCATTTTGCATCAATAATGCATGAATCAAACAAGGCGAAACCAAGAGTTTTTGATGAGATTGATAAGTTGCAATGTGAACAATATAGTTATACATCCACAATCCAAGATTAATTGGTCGATTTGTTCCAAGACAGTAAAGAAAGTTGGCTCTATCCTCTCTAACTTTATTTTGGTGCGTGGATGAGAACCAATCGAATTGAGTGATTTTATGCAACAAACGATATTTTCAATATCAAATGTTTTTGATATATGCCATGATGTGGATCCCAAAGAACCTTTTTACTCCTAGTTAGCTCATATGTGACTGCATTCATATTCAATTCATCACCAATAGTATGCTGAATACCAATAGGAATTTCATAAAACTAGTTCATGACATTCGGAGAAAATCTGATCAACTTCCCTTTACAATAAACTTTATAATAGTACTAACTCCTAAGATCATCAATGCATGGCAAAATATTGGCATAGATTCTTAAACAAGAGTTTTAACAGGAGGGGTTAAATTTGTTATCATCCTCATCTAGTGTCTGAATTCAATCATGTCTCTAAGCTAATAGTTATCAAAGTCATCGACTTTAACAGGCCTTTCCACATGAATTTCTCTCTTTGAAGTGTATCGCCTATATCTTATTTCATTCTCTTGCTTCAAGAATTTGTGACTGTGAGGATTGACACGATCTCACACCTCACCAAGTATGACATCATCATCCTTACTCATCGTTGGGTCAACTACAACTGTTGGAGTCAAAGTTGAATCTCGTTCCCCAGTGGATGGTTGCTCTGGTTCTATTGGAGGCAACTACTCTAGATTGATTTCTGGGTTAGCATTTTGTTCTTGTTGAACCTGCTGCTCTTGCTGTCTTGTTTCCTCTTTAGTCGAATAGTCAAAGAATGAAGAAGAGCTAGTGGTTTCAGGTTCAGTTGATGAAGATGGTGTTGCAGCTTTGAGTTTGGCCATAGCGGTTGAAGAGAAGAAGAAGATATGTTGCGATTTAGGGTTAATGAAGGGATAAAAACAAATATGGGATTTATATAATCAATAAGTAATATCCAAGTGTGATATAACTAGCACAAAATCTCAATCCAATCTAGATTTTAGGAATTTAAATTTGAATGAAATTTGTTTTCCAAAAGGATTAAATTCCATGAAAGAGAAAATCCGTATATGTCTATTAATTATGATAATTTCCAAAATAATTTTTGAAAATCTTCAATAAATAAGACAATTTGAAATCTTATAAAATCATCAAAATCTTCCCGCCATTGAAAAATCTTTCCCTCAAAATGACCTTGCTGACATGGCTAACCTTATTGACACATCAACACATAAGAAAATAAAATAGAGTCAGATATGAAGTACTGGTTGAAAGTTATATTGCACATAGCTGAAAACAATGAAACTTTACATTTTAAAACCAAGCATGCATCAGAGCTGATTAAACTCATAGTAACATCAATCTTTATCATCTTAAAATACAATTCTATTAAGTGGTCAATATGAGCATGCTTCTTATACACACAAACATTAATCTCAACAAGAATTATTTTTATTAAAACCAGTAGCTTTCACACATGAAATGAGGTAGCCCTCTTCCATTAGAGTGGGTTGCCTTAACATATATATTTTTTTTGATACATTGAAGCTACTCTCTAAGGCTAGCTTTCGCACATCATAAATGGTAGCCCTCTCTAGTTTTGACATTAAATTACCTATAAAGTTAAACAATCAAAGCAACTCAATCATGCTTAAATTGAAAAATTGATGAATGATACTGCAAATATAAATAACATAACTAAACACAGTGTACGCAGATAACTAAAAAATGCCTATGCCTTTTCTCAGTTTTTCAAATCTTAATGCATCAAGTGCTTTAGTAAACAAGTCAGCCAGTTGATTCTCGGTAGAGATATGTTCAATGTGGATAGTTTTGGATTCAACTAGCTCTCTAATGAAATGATGCCTTATATCAATGTGCTTAGTTCTAATATGTTGGACTAAATTTTTTGAGATATTAATTGCGCTACTGTTATCACAAAACAAGGTTATTGACTCTTGATTAATACAATAGTCACTTATCATTTGTTTCATCCAAAGTAATTGAGTGTAGCAGCTTCTAGCGGTTATATATTCTGCCTCTACTGTTGATAAAGAGATCATATTTTGCTTCTTACTGTGCCAAGAAACTAGGTTATTGCATAGGTAAAAGCAACCACTCGAAGTGCTTTTCTTATCATTTATGTTTCCTACCCAATCTGTATCACTATAACCTGCAAGACATGTATTTGTGTTATTTCAAAATCAGATGTCCCATGAACATACCTGATAATTCTCTTCACTATTGATAAATGTAATTATTTCGAACATGACTGAAAATGAGCACATAAGCCAACACTAAAACTGATATTTGGTCTGCTTGCAGTAGGTATAGAAGACTTCCAATCATGCTCCTGTAAAGGCTTGAATCAATATTATTACTTGCATTCTCTTTTGTTAGCTTTACGTTAGTACTCATAGGGGTTCTAAATGCCTTGGCCTTGTCTAGTTTGAATTTCTTTACCAAGTTTTTAGCATACTTTTATTGTGAAATAAATATTCCACTTTCAAGTTGCTTCACTTGTAAGCCAAGAAAGAAATTCAACTCACCTCCCATACTCATCTCGAATTCACTTTACTCTTAGCTTTGACTTTGTTAGTAGAACCAAAGATAATATCATCAACATAAACTTGAGCAATAATGAAATAAGTTGAAGCATGTTTAATGAATAAAGTTTTATCATGGCTTCCTCTAGTGTAGCCTCTTTGAACCAAGAAGCTAACTAATCTCATACCAAGCTCTAAGAGCTTGTTTCAAACCATACAATGCTTTTTATGAAGCTTATACACAAAATTAGGATGTTTAGGATCTATAAATACCTTAGGCTATTCAACATAAGCCTCTTTATTAAGATAGCCATTCAAGAAGGCTGTTTTTACATCCATTTGGAGCAATTTAAAATTTAAAAAACATGCAATAGCAAGTAGCAATCCAATAGATTCAAGTCTAGCAACAGGTGTAAAAGTTTCCTCAAAATCAATCCCTTCAATTTGAGTGTAACCTTGTGCAACTAATCTAGGTTTTTTTTCTAATGACTTGCCCATTTTCATTAATTTTGTTTTTAAAGATCCATCAGTTCCTATAACTTTTGCATCTTTTGGTCTAGGAACTAGCATCCATTTTTTGTTTGTTTCAAATTGATTCAATTCTTCTTGCATTGCATTTATCCAAACATCTTTTAATGCTTCATTGACATTCTTTGGTTCTATTAAAGAGACATAACTAGTATGACTCACCATATTTCTCACCTTGCTTCTTTTGTTCATTGTGCTTTCTGGACTTCCAATGATTGAAGTTGTGGGATGTGCCTTTTGAATCCAAGATGGTGGATCTTTCTTAATACCAACATCTCTGATTTGATTCCTGTCCAAATCAGCATTGTTTAATGGTTCAATTTTATTTGAGTTAATTGCACTGATTGTATCAATCATAACTGATTCTGTTTTGCAGTCTGCAGCAGCAGAGTTTGAATCTTCTGTATCTACATCCTTCATCAAACTAATAATTTGTTTTTTCTACGAATAAACAAAAAAATCATCAATATCCTCAAACATTACATTGGCTGATTCCATAACGATTTCAGTTCTCAAGTTATAAACACAATAAGCCTTGCTATTGGTTGAGTATCCAACAAAAACTCCCTCATCACTTTTGGCATCAAACTTGCCCAACTGCTCCCTATCATTCAAGATAAAGCACCTACAACCAAGAACATGAGGATATTTGAGGTTAGGTTTTCTTCCTTTCAGAATGTCATAGGGAGTTTGTGTTGTTCTAGGTCTTAAGAACACTCCTTTAGAGGTATAGCATGTTGTGCTGATAGCTTCTGCCCATACCCTTTTCGTTAGCTTTTTTCTATTCAACATGACCCTTGCCATCTCTTGTAAAGTCCTATTCTTCCGCTCTACCACTCCATTTTGTTTAGGTGTCTTTGGAGCTGAAAATTCATGAGATATACCATGAAATTTACAAAAATTTGCATAGGAAACATTTTCAAATTCTTTCCCATGATCACTTCAAATTTTTACAATTCTATCAATGTTTCGATTTTGTTCATTCTTAAGTTTAACGCATAAGTTCCTGAAAACTTTAAATATGTAAGATTTTTCACTAATGAAATCAACCCAAGTAAACCTTGAAAAGTCATCAACAACAACAAAAACATACCTCTTTCCTGCAATGCTCTCAATTTGCATGGGTCCCAAAAGGTCCATATGCAACAAATCTAGAATCTTAGAGGTGCTAAGGCATGTGTTAGAGTCATGTGATCCTCTTATTTGTTTGCCCAACTGACATGATCCACAAATACCATTTGGTTTGTCATCAAGAGTAGGAACACCCTAAACTACTCTATTTTTGGTTAATTTAACTAAGTCTCTATAGTTTATATGTCCTAACTTTTGGTGCCATAACTCTATATCTAATATTTTGGCAGAAAATGCATGAATGTTTGTCAACAAATAGCAATTGTCATTTGACCGTGCCTTCAAGAATGCAATTTCCATGTTTGTCTAAAACCATGCATCTACTTTTTGTAAATTTCACCTCAAATTGGTCATCATAAATTTGGCTAATACTAATTAAATTAGCTTTCAGCCCTTCGACAAACAAAACATTTTTCAACTTAGGCAAACCTTCAACACACAAAGTACCTTTACCTAGAACTTCGCTTTTAGCTCCATCACCAAACGTGACTGCCCCTTCCTTACAAAATCTGATGTTTTTGAAGAACTTCTTGTTTCCTGTCATACGTCTTAAGCATTCACTGTCAAAATACCAAAAATAATTAGCTATGGATTTTAAAGTAGTAAATGCAACATTGCACATAGTTACCTATTTCTTAACCCAAACTGGTTGAGTCTTAGGTGATTGTCTAAACTGTTTAGACTTTTTATGCAATAGATTCAACAGCTTGTAACATCTAAGTCTGATGTGACCTTTTACACCACAAAAATAACAAGCAGGAACAAATTTGATTATTTTTTTAGGGCTTGACTTAGACAAAGACATCTTTACCTTTTGAGTTTTGAGAGCTAGTACTTGAACTTGAACCTGAAATGTTAGTTGAAGCTTTAAAGAAAACTGTTTTGGAAGTTGAAGCAATATTACCTTCATCAAATCCTAAGCCATGTTTATTTGTGCTTTTTCTCCCAAGACTTAAAATTGATCCAGTCGAGCTGAACCAATCTTAAGTTCATTAATGCTCTTATGAGCTTCTACAAGTTCAGATCTGAGTTTCTTAATCTCTTCAGTTTTTTGATTTACAACTGTCTCCAGTTCACTCATGTAGTCTTCAACATATGTCTTCTCACATATGAGAATTTCTCTTTCTTTCTGCAGATTATTGATTTGAGCTTTCTATTTTTCCCATGTTTCATAAAGTGCATTATAAGCAAGTTGAAGTTCCTCTTGATAATCGGCTTCCTCCTCTGCATCTGTTTCATCACTATCTGATATGTTCTACTCAGTTATGTCAGACATGACTGCTTTGCCTTTTTTAAACACATTACCAGTAAATGCAACAAAGTTACTGGAATGTTCTTCTCCATCAGATTTAGTTTCTGTGTCATCACTCCAGGTTGCACATAAGCCTTTATCCACTCTTCTCTTGTAATTTAGACACTTGGATTGTATATGCCCAAATCCTTTACATTCGAAGCATTATACTTGGCCTTTCTCATCATATTTTCTTGAATCTTCTTGGCTGGTTCTTTGAGAAACTTCTTTGTATGAAAGGTCTTTACTTTATGGACTTTCTCAAGATTTTTCTTCTTGAGATTCTTTTTCATATATTTGACAAAGTTCTTTGTCAAATAAACAATCTGCTCATCATAGGAATCATCACATTCTTTCTTTTTTGAAGCTACAAAAAAAAAAAGCAATGCTTTTTTCTTTCTTCCTTAATTTTAGCCCCATCTCATACGCTTGAAGAGAACCAAGTAGTTCATCAACCCTCATGGTCTTCATGCTATTGCTTTGTTCAATGGCTATAACCTTAGGCTAAAATTTATTTGGTAAAGATCTAAGGATCTTTCCTACAATTTTAGTCTCAAAATATTCATCACCAAGCATGTAAGTAGCATTAGTTATTTCACACAGTCTAGTATGAAAATCACTTATAGTTTCATCTTCATACATAGTAAGATTTTCAAACTTTAAGGTCAAGGTAAGTAATTTAGAATCTTTTACCTTCTCTGTACCTTCATATTGTACCTCAAGAATGTCCAATGCTTGCTTTGCGATAGTGTACTTTGAGATTAGCCCAAATTGTTGAATGTTGAGAGCGCTAAAGATGGCATTGATTCCCTTAGAATTTCAGCTCGACAGTCTATAAGTCCATTCATTTTAAGGTTTCTCAATTCGTTGTCCAGCTTCATTGGTCTTTGTTTGTGGTGTCCATCCATGAACAATGCTGGTCCAAACTCTATCATCAAGGGATTTCAAAAAAATTTTAATCTTAACCTTCCAATAGGCGTAATTTCCATCCTCAAGCAATGGTGGTTGAGTGACTGAACTTCCATTTCGTAGTCCTTCCATACCTGCAAAAGAAAAGCTTGATCTACACTAGTATGTCAGTGAACTTGCTCTGATATCAATTGTTAGTTTCTACAGTGTATGGTTAGTTATCACAGATGTAACTGAAACAATTAAGAATAACAAAACAGAAAGTTTTATGTGGTTTGGCTATCAATCAGCTTACATCCACGAGCAACAAGAGTTGCAATTCACTATGTTGTATGTGTTTATACTTGACTTAGGACTCTTTATAGTACTAGCCACTCGCTCACTCACTAACTAACCTAATCCATGTAAACTTGATCACCCTCGATCATAGCCAAAGTCTTTCGCTCACTCTTCTAATGTTGCTCTTCATAGACACATCGGACTTAACTACAACGGTTTAGTCAGACATAACCAAGATAACTATTACAAAATCATGTACTTACTCAACTCTCTTAAGCTTACACGACTCAATAACTCTCACAAATTAGATTATGCACATACCCAATGCATATGAGTCATGCACGGTCTAAACAAACACAATCATAAAGATTTTACAATGAAGATCATGAAAAACAAAGACACTCAAGTGCTCTCAACATTTTCTTTTCAAAACACCACTCCCTTGCCTACTTTTAAGCCTTGAGTGCATCACCTTTATATAGCCTGCATGGACAACTATATTCTTTATGTAATCAATAATCCTAATCATCATCAAAGTCCTGCAAAACTCTAATAGGATTAATAGATAAATATCAAAAAATAAAGGAAGTAAAAAGACATTATCCTAATTAAACTAGAACACTGAAAAGAATATCATAATCTAATAAGATATGGTCAATATAAAACTTCCTATTCAACTAGAATACTAAATCAAGTTATCCTATTCAAGTTAATAATTCTCCTAATATAAAATATCCAAATTAATGTTTAATCACAAGATGAAAAAAATAAATTATGTATTACACATGCATGCCACGTGTCACATTGACACTAACAAACTTAATTTTTCTTTTGACTCTTTAACAAAATTAAATATGATAATATGTCATCTTCACTCTCTATTTAACTGTGTTTGGTCATGTGTGATTTAACAGTTAATTATGAATCAAAGACTTGCGACAAATCTTATTAGGTATTATTCATCATGGCATTTCTTTGGATATGGTTATGAAGGCCCATCTTTTTCCTCTCTTTTCTTCTTATAGTTTCATGGAAAATAATTGAGGAAAGTAAGGAAACTTTATACTCTACCATGCAAGCAAAGTCACATCTGATATTGTACCTATTGTTATAGTTTTCACTTGTTGTGGGTTTCTTGTTTTGGTAGTCTACCAAAGAGAATTGCAACAAATGTGGGCAGAGATTAAAAAGTATTTTGAAAAAAAAAAAACGAAACTTTACTTAAATCCTTAAGTAGTAATCCTTATGTTCCAATCATGAGACTAATTAGGGATTGAATAATTTAGAGAATTTAGGATTTATAATAAATATAAAAATTTGTATTTTATAATTTTATTTTTAACAATTTTATTTAAGGATAAAACTATCAAGTATATATTGAATAAAAAATGTGCTCTAATGAGTTAAAAAGATTGGGGCTAAATAGAGCTACTCTTTTCTATAAGGCTTTTAAATATGGAGTTGTTAATGATCAAAAGATTGTCTCAACTGATGTGGGTTGAGAAGAGAAAAAGAGAAAGGGAGAACATGTTCCTAGTGAAAGTTTTCTTGAAAAATCGATAAGGGGTAGGAAAGATGAGAAATGGTAGGATGGAGGAAAGAAAATTGTCATAGCTATCCCTAAAAGAGTCCATGTAAGATGGAAAATGAGGAAAGTCCCAAAATGAGAGGATGATGGGCCTCATTGGGCCTTTTGAGTTAATAAGTTGCTGAGTATTATTGTTTAAGGCCCTTAATATCATCTTTGAAATCCACTTAAAAAATTAAAAAAAAAAATTAATTTAACAAATATATCTTATATAATACAGAAATACCCTATTCTTAAATGTTTTACCATTTATCTTTTGTATTCCAAATGTCTATGTGTTTTCTAAATTTTCTAATTTTATGAAATTGAAATTTATAATTTTGTGAATCAAAAAACTCTAATTCAAGTTTATTTCATTTGATGTAACAATATTCCCAATAGTGATGGTCTTTTGAGCAAATTATTATCAGATTCATAAAACTTAAAATAACTTCAAAGTAGAAAAGGTTGTTGTTCGTCCAGATCAAGAGTCTATGAAAGAAAGAAAATTGCTTAATTAGTCAGAGGAAGGAGACATGAAATATCACAGCTACACTATAGTTTTTTAACCAGCATAAGAAAGCGAGTGAAAGGATGCTACAAACTGATACACAGTAGGGTTGGCAAGGGGGTGGGGCGGGTTTAGGGCAACATTTACCCATCCCTACCCCGTTGAACCTTTTTTGCCCTGTCCCGCCCCATTGCCTTGGAACAAGGCCCAACAACATTTGAAAGAGAATATCCAGACCCGCCACACCCTAACAATTTAAATTTTATTAAATATTAAATATTAAATTATAAATGTATTTATAACCATTATGTAAAAACTATAAAAAAAATTTATATTCAATCTACTTCATTCAAAAAAAAAAATACATACATTCATAAATTTTAAAAATAACAATAAATATAATTTATACTTAACCTAAAATAAAATGCATACACACATAATACATATCCTAAAATGTTTCATAATCAAATCTAATTATCTAACAATCATTAAAAGTCAAAAGAAAAAAATTAAGTTAATTTATATTAGATTAAAAAAATCATTACTCATAAAGTTTATATAAGTTTTCATTTATATTGGTATGTGTAAGCTAAATGGTGATTGTACTTGAACTCAAAAGAAGTAAAGTTAATTTATTTTAGATAAAAAATCCATTAGTCATAAAGTTTATATAAGTTTTAATTTGTATTGACATTGTGCAAGTTAAATGATGATTGAACTTAAACTCAAAAGAAATAAAGTTAATTTTTATTAGATAAAAAAATCTATTAGTCATAAAGTTTGTATAAGTTTTCAATTACATTGACATTGTGCAAGCTAAATGGTGATTGTACTTAAACTCAAAAGAAATAAAATTAATTTATATTAGATTTAAAAAAATCCATTAGTCATAAAGTTTATATAAGTTTTCATTTATATTGACATTGTGCAAGCTAAATGGTGATTGTTCAAATTAGTAAAAATAAATAATGACAACTAAATTATAACATTATTAGTAATAATGTTAAAAGTGCATTATTGCTTATAAACTAGTCAATTGACAATTTTTCAAATAATTGATAATACAATTAAATAATTTTATAATAGCTTATTGATTTAATTTCAACCTAATAACAAGAATATGATTGGCATATACCAAATAATTTGCATTATATATATATATATATATATATATATATATATATATATATATATATATATATATATATATAGAGGGAGATATGGGGATAATATCAATAAATATTCTCGAGTTTTGACTTAATTTCAATTAGAAAACAACTATACATTTTTAATCAATCGCATCCCTAAACTTATATTAAAATCATCATCTAATGTATTTCATTAAAATTTAAACTAACAGCCAGGGGTAATATAGAAATTTCATTACAAAAAATGTACAATCCAATTAAAAGTTCATTTTTTTGTTAAAATAAATTTTAAAAAATACAACCCATTAAAAAAAACAGCTCAGCCGCCACCCCCAAAATCCAATCTACTTGAAATTCTTATATGACGACCCATCTTCACTAGCCATTTTGCTTCCCAAATCCTTCCATTTCTTGGCATTTCCTCACAATTCCTCCCTTTTCTCTCCTTCCCTCGTTACCAATCCAAGAACCTCTTCATCTCAACACCTTCCACTATCCCTTCCTTGTTCACATCCATTCTTACTCTACTCTTCCACACATCTTCTAAGAGCTTCGCATTTATCCCTTGATCTGTCCACTAAGGAAATGCTATCACAAGAATCCTGCAAACCAAGCTCTCCAAAGTTGAATTCCACCCCCAATGCATTACACAACACCCAATTGCTGGGTGAGACAACACCTCTACTTGTGGACACCATGGCACTACAATCCCCTGCTTCACCAGCTTTTCTTTGTAGCTCATCAATCTACTTTCCTCTTTCTCTCTTCCTCTGATCTGTTTTGATTTTCGCAAATGACCCACATGAATGAGTAACCAGTTGCGAGCAACCTACGTGTAATCTCCTCTATCTGTTGCTTGTCCAACACAATCAAGCTTTCAAACGATATGTAAACAACTAATGGGAGATAAGAGAGTGAGGCTTGTGGTTAGAGATGCAGTGATAGATGACAGAGAGTGAAGTGAGAAGGAGATGACAGATAGAGAGATTGAGATTGGTTTGAAGGTTTGAGAATTTTAATTTTTTTTAATTAGGTTTTGGTTATTTTCAAAATGAGGATTTTTTTTTAATTTTATGAGTTATGCATGAAAAGGTTAAAATTGCCCTTTCATATTTCTGTTAATGTTAACTTTAATTGTTCATGATTTTAATACAAGTTCAAGGGTGTGATTGAATAAAAACACATAGTCATTCTCCAATTGAAATTAAACCAAAACTTGAGGATATTTATTGATGTTGTCCCTATATGTGTGTGTGTGTGCGCGCGCACACACGTGTGCGTGCGCGCGCACACACGTGTGCGTGCGTGAAATATTAATAATTCAATTAATTAATTTAAATTACGATAAATCATATGTTTAAGATTGTAAGATTGTTCTTACCATATTTTAAGATTTAAAAAATAATATATTGATTATATTAGAGGTATACGTTTTGGAAAGAATTTTGTTAATATTGCAATAATTTAATTATTACTCAATAATCTATATAAAGATGGTATATGTTACACAAATTTAATTATTATAAAGTACAGATATTTTAGTTTGTCATTATAATATGACTAAATTAACGATAACATACTACAAGATTTATAATCATTAATTAAAATGTGACTTTTGTTAAAGTTTTTGTATAGTTTGTAAAATTCTAAAGAATTCACATATATGAGAAGTTTAACAAATATAGCCTTAAAAATTACCCAGCAATTCCAAAATTTTAAAACTTTGCAGAGATATCCCTATATCCGATGGGGTAGGGCTAGGCAACGGGTCTAAGGGGTTGGACTCATACTCAGATCCGCCCCAGCCGGGGCAACATAATTTTGCCCCCTACTTGCCCCTAATTAGCTTTGGGGCCCTGCCCCATTTTTACGGGGCACAATGGGCCCGCACCTAATGGGTCAAACCGCCATCTCTAATACACACAACTTGATTTTGAATCTAAGGCCATGCAGGTAGCAAAAACATTTTGGGAAAATCCCAAAATCTACCCCTACCTTTTGCCTTATTATCACCAAAAACACTTTTTGCACTTTTGTATAAACGCCAACCGTACCTTTTCGGAAAGGGATTAGCTACAATACATGTCATGTATTGATACGTCCCAATTTTTGGGGATAAAAATAAATATATAATTAATTGGAGGTTTTACTTGAAATTAGATTATTTTACAATATAAATAATTAAAACAAGGCAACTTGTTTAACCGGTTTTAAAAAATATATACTTTTTTTATTTACTAGGATTATTAAAACTAATTGCTAAAATTACCACTCTATCACATTGGCAATATTTTATAAACTTTTCATTAAAATATTTTATTGTAAATCTGAATGTACATTGTAATTTTAATTTAAATCTTCATAAATATTCATAGTTATTAAAAAGAAATAGTTTAACATCTTCATACTTTCACTACAATGTAATTACATAGATACATATATTATTTTCTTTTACATTTAAAACTATATTTTTTTTATTGATTAACACATAAAGTAATTGGTGGATTGTATTACCACTTAAAATAATATTGTTCCTTGTAATATAAATTAGAAATTTATGTTAATTTAAACTTATTATAAATGTCAATTTAATATTTAACAACAAATATAAATAGCATACAAATTATAAATTAATTGTAATGATGACATTTAATTTAAGTAATGTTACACAATAATTAAAAATGTTTTTTACCACTTTAATTGAAAAATTATGTTAACCTAAAAAAAAATACAAATAGCTCATAATTTATATTCATTAAACATCCTTTATTCTAAAATACTTAGAATTATAAAATCTTTTACGATTCAACTAAAATGTAATATCATCATAGATATAATTACATTACTGTATAACACTTTAAAAAGTAAATTACCTATTTTTCATTGATAATTATATTCTAGATTAGGAAAAAAGAATTAAACCATTTAGTTGAACTTTCACGGATAGCTAGTAGCCCACAGCTCGAAAATTAATACACATTACAACAATAATTTGAAAAAAAATATATATTTTTAATAATTAAAAATGGAGCTAATAATTTTCTCATCAACAAAATATAGGACACCTAAATCTAGTGAAATTAAAATTTTAAACTTGCAATCGAATAAGACATTAACAAGAAACAATGAACCTGTTAACCATGATAAACTTGAAAAATCTAACTTTAAGTTGTAACATAGAACATAAAAGTTGTAACAAAGTTAACCAAGATTGAAATAAGGAACATAAAAATCGCAAACTGACACCTAAAACTAGTAAAATCAAACTTTCAACATGTAATCATACGTAGACTTGTAACACAGAACGATAAACTTGTAAAACTTAACGTTAAGTTGTAACATATAACATGGAAGTCGTAACAAAGTTAATCAAGACTGAAACAAGGAACATAAAAATTGCAACGTGACACATAAAACCAGTAAAATCAAATATTGAACTTGAAATCATATTTGGACTTGTAATACAAAATAATGAACTTGTAAACTCCAAAGTTAACTCGTAAAATCATACGTGAAAGTCGTAACAAAGTTAACCAAGAATGAAACGCAAAGTGATACCTAAAACTAGTAAAATCAAACCTTCAATTTGTAATCATACGTGGACTTATAACATAAAATGATGAACTTATAAAACCTAACGTTAAGTTGTGACATAGAACATGAAAGTCGTAACAAAGTTAACCCAGATTGAAACACGGAACGTAAGAATAGTAAAATCAAACCTTCAACTTGAAATCATATGTGGACCTGTAATACGAAACGATAAACTTATAAACCCCAAAGTTAACTTGTAAAATCAAACATGAAAGTTGCAATAAGGTTATCGAAGATGGTAACAATAAACATAAAACTTGCAACATGAGACCTAAAACTAGTAAAATAAAACCTTCCGCTTATAATCATATATGCACTTGTAACACAGGACGATAAACTTGTAAAACCTAACGTTAAGTTGTAACATAGAACATGAAAGTCGTAACAAAGTTAACCACGATTGAAACAAGGAACATAAAAATTGTAACATGACATGTAAAATTAGTAAAATTAAACATTCAACTTGCAATCATATATGGACTTGTAATACCAAACGATGTACTTATAAAACCCAAAGTTAACTTGTAAAATCAAACATGAAAGTCGCAACAATGATATCAAAGATGATAACAATGAACATAAAAGTTGCAACATGACACCTAAAACTAGTAAAATCAAACCTTCCACTTGTAATCATACGTGGAATTGTAACACAGAATGATGAACTTGTAAAACCTAACGTTAAGTTGTAACATAGAACATGATAGTCGTAACAAAGTTAATCAAGATTAAAACAAGGAACAAAAGAATTGTAACATGACACATAAAATTAGTAAAATCAAACCTTCAACTTGCAATCATATGTGGACTTGTAATACGAAACGACGTACTTGTAAAACCCAAAGTTAACTTGTAAAATCAAACATGAAAGTCGCAACAATGATATCGAATATGGTAACAATGGACATAAAAGTTGTAATATGACACCTAAAACTAGTAAAATCAAACATTCAACTTGCAATTATACATGAACTTGTAACAAAGAACGATGAACTTATAAAATCTCATGTTAACTTATAAAATAAAACATGAAACTCATAACAACGTTAACCAATATTGAAATAAGTCACACAAAAGTTGCATCATGATATCTAAAACTAGTAAAGTCATACCTTCAAATTGCAATTATATCAGGTCTTGTAACACAAAACGATGAACTTGTAAACCTTACCATTAACTTGTAAAATTAAACATAAAACTCGTGACAAGTCAAAATAAAATACAATAGAAAGCAGAAAACTATAACATTATATAATAATGTTGTTAAATCAATATATTCTCTGTATTTTGTGATAGAATTAAAAATAAATCATTAAATTAAAATAACTTATAAAAAATTATACTTTTTTTTAAACTAATAGTTAATTATAAATTTTTTTTAAGAAGTTGTCTTCTCTTTTTTATAATTCAATTACATGTTGAGCAAGTTTATATGTTTAATATTAATTATTTAATCAACTTTTACTAAAGTAATTAAAAAATAAAAAATTACAATTATTTTATAAAATAAAAGCATATAAATGTGTAACCTGCTATCACAGGTTAAACTTTAATATATTTATTTATCATATAGTCCTTCAATATGATATATATTTATTTTTCTCCCAAAAAAAAGAACGTACTAATACAAGAGATGTATTGTTGCTAATCCCTTTCAGAAATTCATCATGAACCACTTTTCTGTTAGTTTAGCTGTTAAATGACATCATTTTTTCATCCAAAATCTCTATGATTACCAAAATACCCTTAACCATAAAAATAAATATTTGAAATCAATCAAAAAAAAAAAAAAAGAAACCAAAATTACAATAACCGCCAAAACAAATAAAACCACAAATAGCACGCCTAAAAAAATCTTGTCACCACCACCACAAATCCAAAATCCTAGCCAGAGCCCCCCTATCAAGATCCAGCAACACCAGGAGCTCCTCTTCATCCTTTTCTTTGCAAAAACGTGAAATTTGGTCTCTGGGAACAAACCCACAAATTCAGTTCAAATCCAAGACATCTTTTATTCTTTTTATTCTGATAATAAGTTAAATCTAACACCAACTATACCACTTCAACACAAACAACAAACACATGTTCCCATGATTATGCAACTAACTTGAACGACTTTACAAGCCCTATAATCTCTTGTCGTAATGATGGATCTTGCTTCATTGAAAAATTATATGAAGCATCGCAATCCCTTCAACTTGTGTAACAATGGATGTTACTTTTAACCCAAAAAATCTATACACTCGCTTCCATAACCTCCCTCTTGTTTAACCCTTCTTACACCAAAATAAGCAACTGGTAGACAACTGAAGGCAATTCTTGCTGGTCCACCATTTCCATTCATCAAACACTTTCTCTAGAAACTCTCCACACCTTCCCTTATTGATAAACTCAACAAGCATAACCAGTTTGATTAACAACATTTTTGACCAATCATAATCAAGAATATAATCAAACACATAATTCACATAATCCCCACTTCTCTCACTCTACTTACCAAATCAAAACACTTGGGCAAAAGATCAAGCAAGTGGGCATCATCGAGATTTGCAATCCCCCAATTTAATCCCAAAATTAAAAACCCAAAAAATCCAATGATAAACCTATTTATTTCCTCTATGACCTCCATCAAACTCTACTATAGTGCTTGTTCTCCTCCGTAGCCTATGAACTCATCGGTCGGGGCTGGCTCTTCTACTTAGAGAACTAGAGCCACTTAGTTTTGATGTCAAATTCAAAGAAATAATCAGTCAATTGAGAGGATTTTGGTGTACCCAGTTGTAGGTTTGCACTGTCGATTGGATTGCGGCTTGTGGGTTTTGAAGAGTTTTGTTAGGTGTTTGCCAAGGGGGAAGGTCGGATGTGGCACCTTGCTTGTGCTTTTCGGAGTTTCTAGTGGCTTTCATGGGTGTTGTTGGGAAGGGATCAGGAAAGGAGGTGGTGCGCCAGAGCCCTGCTACAGATGGTGGTTACAAATTAGGCTATGGCTCTGTGGTGGTAGGTCGAGTTATGGTGTTATTCCTAGTTTTGGAAATTGGGGTGGAATAGGCCATGACAACAAAGGTTATGGACCTGGTGGTGGTAATGGAGGAGGAGGGGGCTCTAGCTATGGAAGCGGTATGGGCCAAAGTGGTGGTTTTGGTTGAAGTGGTGGAGGAGGCTTCAGATCTGGCTATGGTTACTATGGTTTGTTATTTTTGTTAGGTTTTGGAAATGCTAACAGTCGAGGGGGAGAGGGAGGGGGAGTTTCTAGGGGATTTGCTGGCCATATTTTATAAAATCATATTTTACCTTATTAAAAAATATAAAACGACTGTCATAAACCTTCAAAATCAAATTATTTACATTCACTTATCAGTTAAACTAACAGAAGAAGATGGTCCATGATAAATTTTTGAAAAGGTAGTGTTGGCACTCATGCAAAAATATAATTTTTTAAAAGTGTTGGCACTCATGCAAAAATATAAAAGACATTTTTAAGTGGTAGTAAGACAAAACATAGAGGCAGTTTACGAAATTTTCCTCAAAAACTTTGTTCCCCTCCTAGGATTGGCTTTTGGAATCTCGAAACAAAAGGATTAATAGGATTTCAATAAATGAATGTGAAGAAATATCAATACAGAATAAAATAGAATTACATAGAAGCCTTAGGTTGCACCGAGAATTGAAGAACATTGATAGGCTCAACTGCTAAAGTTTAGATTTTTCAAATTTAGAGTATTACTTTTTTTTTTTATTCCGCTAGTTAGATGTCATTGATGGCTTGGGAAATTCGAGAAAGAGTTTTATAATTTTATCATAAAAGAAATAATTTTAATTGAGTGAACGAAATTTAAGGAAGAGTATTATAATTTTATCCTAAAAAAATAATTTTAATCTACAATATGTAAAATCGGAGAAGAGTTGATAGTTTGTGTATATCTTTGGAGAAACAAGATTGATAATTAGGAGATGGGAAATGCTGGAATAAAATATGAGAGAGTTAAAATTTTAATTTTAGTTAATATATTCTGTTTAAAGTGGTTTAGAGAGAGTTTTAGTGAGACTTAAATAACGATTCTCTAGGTTGTAGCTAAATGGTATCGTACTACTAATTTATTAGAACCTAAAAAGGTGTTGTTATTTAATTAAGTACATTAAAATCTCGATCCAATTTCCGTTTAAATTATAATTTAAGTAATTTAGACATAACTGATTAAAAGGACATTGAAACCTTTAAGTATACGTATTTAACATTTTTTTCTAAACCCGAAGTTTTATGTATCTATGAATTGAACTCATTTTGTTTAGTTTAACATAACCAAACAATTAAGTTTTATACATATTTAAATAAAAAACAATTCTTTGTTCAATTGCAAGAAACCTATCCTTTTTATCTTATTCAATTCAAAATAATTGAACAAGTAAATCTTGTGTATATTTAAATGAACTACGATTTATTTATTCAATAAAATGGGTCTAAACCTATTTTTGTGTTCAATTATACTGAATTGAACAATACAAACTTCTAACATGGTCTAAATATCTTAAATCATATATAGTGAGAAAAGTTGCAAACTATTATTTAATTTCATTCACTAATATATGGAATTATTATATTTATAATAAATTATTTTACGAGTAAAAGTTTTGTTCATGATAATAATGTTGATGATGAATTGGGTATTGTGGAATATACTAATGCCTTTACAACTACAACTGGTAACTTTCAAATAATTGTATTTGTTGTAGGTTTTGAAGTGTAGGAAATCACTTATTGAATGGACATCAAATACCTAAAAGAAAAATGGGTTTGTTGCACAAAAATCTTATTTGAGCACAAGTGGGAGAAAAACCAAGGGTATGAATTTTGGATATGAAATAAATGGTACGTACTTATACAAATAATTAAAAAAAATTTAAAATAATTTGAATTTCAAATATATTTTAATTTAATTAGAGCTTAGAAAGAGATTTCGAGGAACTCAAATAATAATACACAACTCAAAAAAACTCCTCCAAACCCAATAATATCAATCAAGTTACAAATCAACTCGTTTTTTCACAACTAAAAAATACACTATCAACAATAATCCCCTAAATTACAAAATGTAATATGTCTCCTCACTCTCCTTGTGAGTCTTATGGGTGGGTCAATCACAATGAATTTATTATTATTTTTGTTTATTGGCACATTGGGATGGGGAAATTCTCCTAACACCACCTATTAGGTTATTTTAATTTGTTTAGAAACCATTTCGCCTGAACTTGCAAGTAGGACGCACATAATATCTAGTGACACTTTATAATCATGACTCGTGAAGCAATATATAAATAATAATGCTTAACAATAATCATAAACAACAACATGCATGATAGTTATTAATCATGGATAAGTACGCGAAGGGTATATCATAAAAACTCGTGAAAAATGATCATAAAAAGGAAGAGTATACACAAACTAGGAGTGGGAATTTGGGACACAACACGTGAACACGATATAAATACGACACGAACAATGATACACGGTTAATAAATGGGTCGGATTCGTGTTGAGGGTGTTCAACATGCCAACCCGTTTAATAACACGAATAATTAAACATATTTTGTTTATCCTTAATATGTAAGCTTATTTAATGATATAAATTGTTACTTACTTACAACATATATATTATAAAACTGAAATTTTTATATTATAAAATAAATTAATTTATAAAATAATAAATTATGATGATTTTAATAATATTTTATACTAACAATGATTTATATTCTAAAAATAATTTTAATTGATATAAATATATAGAATAGAATATAATATGCATAACTAGGTTAAACAATTAAATAAATTAAGTGAATTAAATATTACACGATTATAACACATGGGTAACACGTTTAATAATCATGTCGGATCCGTGTTTCATATCTTGACATGAATAATTAAATGGGTTAACATGCACGACACAAATTCCCACCCTTAACACAAACTAACATGAGGAACATTTTTATTATTTGACAGCTGATTACAAGTGGTTTCTTATATAGAAACTTTTCTCTTATCATAAACAACCACCTAAGCTGACTTAACTAACTACAGCTACTATAGTTAAAGCCTAGCTAACTAACTATAACTACATCATTACAATTGCTTGAATGTCCTCTATTTATTATTACAAAATACTCTTTTACATTACGAAAAAAGGGACATTTGTGGTAGCTAGGTTGCCGCCATAGAAGACATTTTGCAGCGGGTTATGGCCTAATTGTCATGACCTTATTGTTTCACAAGCAGAGACCGTGCGGCCTTAGGCGCTAATGATGCGTTCGAAACTAGCAAGTATACTAGTCGCACAAGTAATAAAGTGATAAGTAGATATCGTTCCCACGAGGATTGATTCTAATTGAATTTGTTATTTTCCAGCAATAATAAACTAAACAGGGGGGGTTTTGTTGATTGATTAACTAAATGAAATACGAATGCAAATGAAGAATAACACAAACAAAGTTAAATGGAGTGAAAAATCAATGAGAGACACTTGGTTAAGAGTTCATTCTCTGCCACAAGATATGAATTTGTGAATTAACATAGAATTGTAATCCAATTACAGCATTGAAGTTATCAACCGTAGATAACAACAAGCTCTGTTATCCCAATCTTTCCTTACTTTGTTGTTAAATAAAACAAGCTCTTTATTTAATCTCTATCCATTAAACAACCTAGAACAAGCTCTCTAAGTTTAATTCAATGGAAGCATTACGATGAGAAAGATAGGTTGATCTAAGCAATAATCACACAAGTTCAGATTATTTAACCTAGGTTGTATTTTCCAATTGCAATCTCTGATCACAATTTTGCTACTAATGATTGGAAATTCATGACAATTACGGATCAAGATTTCTAATCTAGCAATAGACAACAACAGATTATATTCAGTTGGCCATTCCAAATACAATCAGTAAGCAATCATAAGCATTAGATATGGGAAAATACAAGCAACTTCAATTAGAGAATTGGATAACAATTTCTTACACAATCAACTCACAAAATCCATATCAAGGGCTTTGAAATCACCCTCAACCCATTCAGATTTAGTTACACATATTCAATCAGAATAACAAATACAATACAGAGAAATTCCAGAATTGAAAAGGAAAGAAAGAACTTAGCAAATTCTTTGAAAATCTTCTTTGTAGATGAATCTTCTTGGAATTGTAGTTCCTCCTCTTTCAAAATCTTCTTTCTCCTTCAAGAACTCCAAGGGATGAGAGAAATCCAGAAATGCAGCCTCCTCCCACGTTTTCCCCCTTCAAGTTATGAAAATAAAACCCTAAAATGTGTTTAAATACTCTGCTACAGTAACCTGCTACAGTGTCCCGTATTATACATGCTACAGTGATTTGTGGAATTACATTTCTATACTTCTCACACTGTTTTGATTACAACTTTTGGTACACTGAATGGATTTATAAACCGTAAATTTCTCCAGAAAATAGACTTCGAGAGCTTTCCAACGGTATATAATATGTCATCGGGTTCATTGTATATCAATACAATTAAATCCGAGAAGATGGTTGACTAGCAGAGGTGAAAATGAAGGGTTTTACTCCATTTTTGTGCAAGTTGCTCCAAAACTCCTACAAACATCAAAACCACACAAAAACATAAAAATACCAAGGAATATAGCAAAGAAACATGGACGAATTGATATGAAAATGATATATAAATAGACACTTATCAAATTCCCCCCACACTTAGACTTTGCTAGTCCTCGAGCAACTACGACAATATGAAATAAAACTAAACCGAAACAGAATCAACAAAAAATTAAAACACACAAATGCTTCATCTTGCAAATAGGCCTCAAAGATTGTACTTAATTATAACCCAAGGAAAACTTCAAAATAATGCACTTGATCAAGAATTTTATCTCAAAAATTAGTTTCGCTTCACTTCAATTCCTCAAGTGTGTGTGTGTAGAGCCATTCTCACCTAATCACTTGTAACCCGGATGAGTTTATGCATAAAAATGAATCATATTTAATATTGAAGATGTGTGTATAAATGAACTCCATAGGCTTGCTTTTCAAGTCACTCTCCACTAATGTAGACATGCACAACACCAAGGATCAAGTAGGACTTTATTAAGCTTGTAACGTTTGGCTTGGGTGAAGGTATGATAAAGGATAATAATTTGGCTCAAATCACCCACAAACACATAAATCATTCAAGACTATGTAGAGCTCAACCCTATAACACAACTTCATTTCAATTCACCAGGTTACTCCCCCAAACTTATTTAGAATACTCAATCTTTTTTTTTTTGTGCAGAAAACAAAAGAAAACTACACCCCCACACTTTGTTGTTTCATTCTTTTTAAGAACACTTAAGGGTATAGATCTCTTATTCTTATTCTTTTGTTTTTTTTCTTTTTTTTCGTTTTTTTATTACACTTCCCCTCCCCCACACTTAAACAACACATTGTCCTCAATGTATAAGTACGTGGATGATAAGTACAGATTGGCTTTTTTTTTTCTTTCTTTCTTTTTTTTTTTTACAAACATAATAGAACTCACTTGCATTGCTCATGACACATGCCAACCTCCTCTAACTTCACAAAACCAGAACATAGCTCAGAATTTAATTGTGAATGATTTACATGCTCATAGGTAAGGGATAAACTGTTTGGAACAAATTCATTTGAGGTTAGGAAATCTTTTAGTGAGTTAACAAAGAAAAAGGCTTACAGAGGCTCAAAGGGGTAACTAGGGATCAATTTCAGTCAAGGTTGGCTATTAAGGCTCAAACGGTCCAAAGATGGCCTAAATCATTTCCCCAATGTTGCACAGTCTAGGATTTCGCCTCGAGTGACCATCAAACAAGTTCTAGAATTCATTGAAATCTGAAGAAACATTTAAATTACATAAACTTTCTCTAAGTGAACAAATAACTCAGTGATAATAGCTCAGTGCTCAATGTTGCGCAAGGAATCAAAAGCAAAGCGAAAACCAATAAACATTTCAAGCACACAGATCCATGCATCATTTATCATTTTCCAAGAGTTATTCTTAATTCAATCATTATCTTATCATCGACCCACAAAATGCAAGAAAAGAGGTACGTGGCGTTGTTACACCTGAGTCAAGATTTTATATTTCAACAATCCTTAGGACCAGTAGCCCGCAGACTTAAGGTTTCCAGCCTATATACCTTTATTATGAAAGAACAAAACAAGAAACAAGACACTTCAAACAACATGAAATAAACAAACTACAGATTTATTGAGAGAGAATGCGTTTCAAGAGTTAAGAAAACCCCATATTCTGCCATTCTCAGGTTTTTCCACAATGTTTTTTTTTTTCGAATCGAAACTGATAAAGACAAAAACACACAACAACTCGAAATTACATAAAACTAACTTACTCAGAAATAATAAAGTCCAACAAATCAGGCAAACACAACAAGTCAGTTAGAATGGGTCTAAAAAGTTTAGAAGTTAGCTTCCTTATTCAGCCATTATAGATTAAAGAGATCCATAATGCGTTTCAAGAGAACTTGAACCTTTTAAGCCACCAGTCTAAAAACCGAGATTAGAAAATATTACCTGGGAGGAAAGAAACAATCTGAAAAATCTCAAAATAAATAACATGAAAAACTTCAAATAAACACAATAAAAAGAAAGCAAACAAAAACGAAGCAAACCAGCAAATAGAGATTACAGATGGAGTGTTAAATCCAGTTTACGCCTCTATTGCCTTCTCCAAACCAATCAATCCGAGCTGTTGTTGGATCTGGCGAATAGACGAATTCTTGTAGTTTGTCAATTAACTCCCCTGCAGTTGAAGCTGTAACCAGATTTTGCCTCGCCGACTGTGAGATGAAGTTTTTTTCTAACTGCTTGATCGAAGAAAAGATAACAACCATCAAAAAAGTATTGACATTTACACCAATTGGGTTTCGGGATGGATGTTTACTGTGCCCAAGAGGTGATTTGAAATATCTCCTCTAATGTACCATACCACCGGGCAAGCTATAATGCATCAGATTAATGTCATGATGTGGCAATACGCTCATGCATACTAGAGACCTGTAACTCTTCCCGATTGTGTTGCCTACGATATCTCGTACAGCTAATGGTTTAGGGATAATGCCGAGAACTTTGCTCCCTCCTAGGGATGCAGCTGTTGACACACACCCCCTTAACCCAAGACTACCCCCTCCATAAATCAAATTAATACCCCTCGCAGCTAATGTCCTACCAAG
>SNVD02011026.1:0-50905 GCA_013180625.2 Boswellia sacra
AACTGGCTGCTAGAGCAAATCAGAAATTAGTTACCTCTGTATTGTCCCGTGGATTATTGTTTACGTTGTAGCTTTGCTGGATTGTGTTGGTTGATGCGTCTGTTGTTTAAGCAGCTTTTTAACTTGTTAGAGAAGTGGGGGAAGGGAGAAAAGTAAGGGTTAGAAAATCTTCTATATTAGATCATGAATACCATCTTTGAGCTCTTAATTAACTAATAGCTTAAGCTTTGAAGCAGTAATTTAACACAATTTTAAACTAAGTTGATCGAGTGGTCTTACATAAGCCTCTAGCCACCAAGCCCCCAGCCCAATAACCATATTTTCTTAATAACCACTTCTACCAGTGAATACTTGCCTTCATAATCATTTCATTCTTTCCACTACCTTTAGTCATTTCCGCTTCATTGCAAGAGGTCCGGTTGTGGTAATTTTTTTGTCTGTGGCTTTAGTGGCAACCATTCTTCATAATCAGCTCTTTCCTTGTTACACATTGGAGAAGTTTCTTTACAGATATAACAGCAGTTCCTTTTCTTCTTTGTTGTCCTAGGCTTCTTTTTTATTTTTTCTGTTGGTTGAAATAAACATTATTCATCACTTTGTATATGAAAGAAGAAAAGAAGAAAGAAGGATTTTTACTCTGTAGTGAGTGCAATTACAAATTTCTTCTTAGCTTTCATTCTCTTTATCAAATGTTACATGAGTTGGTGACTAATTGATATATTTTTTAGGATCTTAGATTTGGTATACTTTCTATTCATAGATTTTGCATGACATGTGTTCGATTCAGTAAAGCCAGTGCTAACCAAACCAACCTGCTTCTGTTTGGTTTTGGAGAACTCATGTAAGCGCTTGATAGGGTTTTTATGCTGTTATTGAGTCTTTTGCTACAATATAAGTTCATTCTTCAAGTGATCTCTTTATACATCTAAAAACCATGTTATGATGTGTTTGGTTGGAACATATTTGAAGTATTTTTTAAGGGGGGAGAAGACTTTACTAGGGGTGTACACGGGTCGGGTCGGGTTTTGGGAAAAAAATTGACCCGTGATCGGTTTTTTGAAATATATAACCCGAGTGTAACCCGAATGGCCGGGCCCGGCCGGGCTAAACCCAATTCACGAATTTTTTTAAAAAAACATTTCATGTGACAAAATGGTCGGGTCGGGTCGGGTTGATCGGGTATGAGATTCAAAAGGCCAATAATAAAGTGATAAGCGTCAGTTTTTTTCTTTAAAAAAATTCTCATCAGATCGGGTTTGCAAAATACCCGAATTAAACAACCCGATTTCAGGTTTTTTAAACCACTAATCCGCCTTTAACCCGACTAAACCCGACCGGGGCGGGTCGGGTAATTTTGAACACCCCTAGACTTTACGGCATTAAGATAATGTTTTAACAACAATGGTGTGCAATGTTAGTCAGCCATGGATCTGCAGTTACAGGATCTAATCCTTTTACCTTCGCCTTACTTTTTGATTTTGGAACTTTGTCAGTTTAATTTTCTTTTTAATTTTTCTTTTCTTATGTACTTCCAGTGTGATGGAGTTGAACCTGTTTTACGCGTCTTGTAATATGCATTTTTGAAGAAAAAAAGTTAATAATAATACTAACAGGTATTAATTAGGACTAATGTAGCATAGATTCATGTTCTTATGACAATTGCAATTATGACTTACAGATGGAGCTGGCCAATTATCTATATGAAAACCTTCTCTCTGTCCCCAATACTCGTATCTATGGGCCCAAACCTTCAGAGAATGTTCACCGTGCTGCTCTTTGTTCTTTTAATGTTGAGAATATTCACCCTACAGATATTGCAACTATCCTTGACCAACAGGTACTACTCATCTTTGGGATGCATGCTTAGTTCATATTCTATAATTGTTTTCCTATTTTATATTTATTAATCTACCTATTTAACGATGAAAGTTAACAAGAATCTTGCTTCACTGATTGCCAAAGGATTTTATTTTGAGTAGCTACTGACATACTTTTATATCAGCATGGAGTGGCTATCAGGTCCGGTCATCACTGCGCTCAACCTCTCCACCGTTGTTTAGGAGTCAATGCAAGTGCACGTGCTAGCCTCCATTTTTACAATACTAAAGAAGATGTTGACGACTTCATTCAGGCACTCAATGAAACCGTCAGTTTCTTCAATTTGTTCAAGTAGTATTTCCTTCAAATTGTTTCCTAAAGATTCTTCGGCAAACTGTTCAACACATACCTCACATTTTCTCAGTTTATACCAGTATCGTTTTATGTTTTCTTTTGATTGGGTTATCCAATTTTACTTCTGCATTGATTTGTCATTTTTGTGTTATTTAAAAAAAAAAAACTCTAAAATTCACCTCCTTTGAATTTTTACTTATATTTAAGTAATATCTATGATTTTACTTGTGGTTATTATTGACATTGACAATTGGTTGATGAGTCTGTGTGTCCATGTAGCGTTTTGTGCTATGGACTGCTTTTCAATCCCCCCCATTTTTTAAAACAGAAATAAAAAAAATTAACTGATAATTTGTAGGCAAATTAACTAAATTCTGCATTTATTTGGTGATGATTGATGAAACAAGTCTAGCAAAATTTCTTGGGTCCTAGACAAGAGCCAAAATTTCAGTCGCCATTTGCCGGCAGGCAAAAACATTAAAAAAAAAAAAATCCAAACGATCTGAATTTCGATTTCAGTTACTGAGATTATTCAAATCCACATTATTTACTATTTTTATTTCATATTTACGAGTTTTATGCTTCGGTCTACAATTTTTATTTGTAATTTACGAATTTTGCACGAAATTGAGTAGGGTCAATTCGGTTAAATGTTCTAAAGAGCGTGACTTGAAAATTATTAAAATAATAATATCAAATAAGCGGGAGTACTGTAATCTTAGGGCCGGAAGCTATCCAGTTGGAGAAACCGGTTGCAGCCTTGCTCATTTTCTTGTCTTTTATGTTAGAAACTTGACAAGTGTCAGCAAACTATTTGCCCATGCTACATTGTCAAAATGAAGAGCTATAGTTGTTCTACAGTATCAGCTGTATCAGTGCTTCAGCTGTATTCTAGCTATTCCCATAAAATCCTAGCGGGTTGTTTTCGAAGAAACATGTCATTCTCATAACATGCACATATTTTAATTGATATTATAATTTATTTTCATTCAAGACCTAAAACGGCACCGTTTTCATCCCACGAAGAAGAGCTGATATCCTTCAATCAAGTTCAATTCCCACCTAAACAACTAAACCGTCTTCATCGCTTGTGAAGAACGAACCCGCAACCAATCGATCAGCTCATGAAGCCGGAAACCTTTCAAGTGGAACAAGTTTAAAAATATAATTGTTCCTGGGTACTCTCTTTCTCTCTAATACTCGCTTAATGTTTAAGGTTTCTTCTTTTTTCGATAAAAGGAAGAGGAAGAAGAAGCCTGTGTTGTTGAGGATTAACTTTTTAGAAGCTTGTGGCAATCTTTCAAGATGATTATCTCTTTGTGCTATGCTAGTTTTATAATATAATTGAACAAACGATTTGATCATGATCCTGATTGGCTTAGAGAGTTAAGAGTCGAGCACATGCTTATGTTACATCTATTTTTCGTTCTCACAACTTGTATAGAGTACTGGCTAGTTTGTTGGCAAAATCGGAGTCAATTTTTTTTTTCACATTTATTTGTTTTAATCACCAAGAAAGATCCGGCAGGGAAGTCTAAGTTTAAAAACTTAATAAATTCAGTTTAAATCAAGATAAAGAGCTCATAAATATAAACTATTAAACCCGATTTTAACTAGTCTAAAGGATATATAATTTTATTTTAACAGAATTATGTATACAAAACAAAACACATTCTTAAATAAATGACCAATGATTAAAATTATCGGTCCCAAATTTTTAGTTATTATTTAATGTGGTTAAAATTTTAAGTTCTTCTTAGTAAAATGCTAGCTTGTGGCCTTTATTGGCAGCTATGAAGATTAATGATAACTCTTTTTTTTTTTAAATTGTTGTTAATAATTTGTTTGAGGGACCTGAAATTCTTTGATTATGAATTTACATACTTGCAAATAAGCTGCAGTTGTATGATGATGATGATGATTATTATTATTATCATCATCGTGATTGTTATTAATATTTCTGTTTATATATATATATATATATATATATATATACACATATATTTTTTTTAATTTTATGCTTGAGGCATGATTTTATATTCATCTTGTATCTCTTTCAGGAGTGTTAATCTTTTGTACAAAGTCCTGCTTAAACCCATTAAGTGGTGCTGCTGGGTACCTTCCCTTCTCATGTTTCTTTCTCCAGAGACATGGACCAGGGCAAAGATCTCTTTACAATGACTTGAAAGTCTATTCTAATTATGACACAGTACACTCTGCATGGTGGCTCTACAGTTCAACAGTTGAATTGTAGGATTGTGCTGTCCTGCTATCGGCCTGCCAAGGATAGGACTATGGTATGAAAATTTTTTAATATAGGACTATTTTTAAGAATACGACTAAAAATAAGACTATTTAATTTTTATTTTTTAAAAGAAATTTTTTTATTGTTGTTCCTATTACAATGTGGGAGATAATAATAACACTCTTCTTATTTGGTAGGAAACCAGAAAAATTAAGAAAGAAAACAGGCTTAAAAACCAAGTGAAACTCCCATTTCTATTCGTCTCTCTCATGGATGATGCTCTTGTCAAACAGTTGACAATCTTTTACCTATAAAAAAATTATCTTCTTTTTAGTTTCACATCCTGGTGCGGCAAGAACAATAATAGATAATCGTTATTGACTTGGTTTACTGATTTTTTAAGAGTGGAATTGTAGTTTCAAATTCTCAGTGTGATGAATGGAGGTTTTTTTTCCTTTTCATTTATTTTGACATTTTTTATTGTTATTAATTGATGAGGTGAAATGGTAACTGGGTTTTGTGGTTGAGGCTCACAATATGTTTGATAAAATTGTAAAGAGATTTGATTTGGTGTCTTCAGATTGTTATTGTTTCTAGATAAGCATGAACAAATGATATGTACAACTTTTTAATAAAATGCGATGGGATAGTTATTTTGCTAGGAAAAGTCTTTAGGACATTTTTATCTGAGTCGTTGTTGATAGCTTCATTTTAGTATTCTTACATGATTTTTTTTTTTTTCCATATTAAGCTTTTAGTTTATGGTTATTTTCGTTGTTATAAATTAGTTCATTACATGTAAATTTTATATCAGGGCTTAGGTTTTATGTTTCCTACTCAAAAACAAATAAAACTTAAAATGTTCGCATAGGAGAATCAATGTTTGTTTCATTTTTTTAAAGTTATGTTACACCCAAAAAAAAGTTTTCAGATTTATTTAAAATTAGCTAACAATTTAATGGTTCTATTTTCTCGTTACACTGTGTGCGAAGAAACCTTTAATGGTGTTGAAACAGTAACATATATATCATAATATCTTAAATTATTTTGTAACTGAGAAGTGAAACAAAATGTACTTGCACTAATGATACTTTGAGCTGTCCTGTTGTGATTGAAAGTGAAATGATATTAAGTGGAATTTACTTAGGACTACATTGGAGCAGGTAGTGTTTTTGTTCTATGTGGAATTGTTTATGATTGTGATGATGATCAGAAGGTGATAGTTTTGTGTTGTATACAGGTGCTTCTAGGGTTATAGTCTATTTTGGGTTTTAGATACTCCTATGTATACTGTTATGAATTATATTATGTTAATATGTTCTTTGTGGTGTTTTTCTTACCACTTATTAATTTCAGGGATGGTTCATGTTGAATAATGCGAGCCTGTGATGCCGAGTAAAGTGTATATACTGAGACGTTACAAGCAGTAATATCTCTTACCAATTTCTCTTTCCCAATGGTTTTGAGGAAGAAATTGCCACCAATTCTGAGGCCAAATAAATCACCATCACCGCAACTATCATTGCCTATTCCACTCCCAAATCCACCATCAACTCCTTTAATTGATGCACTTCCTTCAGTCACTCTAACCCCCACTTCTCACCACCCCCATTTCCTTAACTTCCTTAAAGCCCATTTTTTAACCCCCCGCAATAACAATATCACTCCTGCTTCTCTCCTCCATTTTCTCAAATCCAAGCTCCACCACCACCCTCTCTTTACCCAGTACGACTTTCACATCTTTACATGGGCTTCCACGATCGACTCCTTCCGTCATGACCATGCAACCTTTCTCTTCATGGTCCGCTCTCTTGCTTCCTCTTACCGCTTCTCGGAACTTCGATCCCTTCTTGATTTTATCTCTGCTAACCCCTGTCCTTGTTCAAATGATAGTATTTTTGCTTGCCCTGAACTTGAATCCATATTTCTTGTTGCTGTTAATGCATTCTGTAAAGCTAAGAGATTGGATGATGGGGTTATGGCTTTTGAAACTATGAGGAAGTTGATTGATGGCAGGCCTACCGTGAGAGTTTATAATGTTCTGATTAATGGGTTTGTGAAATGTGGGGAGTATGATAAGGCTACGGAATATTATGATAGGATGGTTAAAGATAAGGTGAATCCTGATGTGGCTACCTTTAATATTTTGATAAGTAGTTATTCTAAGAATAAGAAATTTGATTTGGCTTTGTTGTTGTTTAAGGAGATGAAAGAAAAAGGGTGTAGTCCTAATGTAGTTAGTTTCAATACTTTGATTAGAGGGTTTTTAAGAGAGAAGAAGCTTGAGGAAGGGATTAAGATGGCGTATGAGATGGTTGACCTAGGGTATGAGTTTTCAAGTGTGACTTGCGAGATTTTAGTTGATGGGTTGTGTAGGGAAGGGAGGAATTTGGAGGCGTGTGAAATGGTGATTGATTTTTCAATGAGAGGAGTTTTGCCTAAGGGATTCGATTATTTTGGTCTTGTGGAGAAGCTTTGTCGGGAAGGGAATGCAAGTAGAGCTTTAGAGGTGGTGGATAAGTTGTGGAAGAAAGGAAATTTGCCGAGTGTGATTGCTTGTACCACATTAATTGAAGGTTTGAGAAGCTTAAGGAAAGGAATTGAAGCAACGGGTTTGATGGAAAAGATGCTCAAAGAGGGTGTTTTGCCAGATAGTGTGACTTTTAACTTTGTTCTTAAAGATCTTTGTGATGTGGGAAGAACGATGGATGCTAATGAATTAAGATTATTAGCTTCAAGCAAGGGTTTGGGCCCAGATGGGATGACATATCATATTTTGATATCCGGGTATGCAAGAGAGGACAAAAGGAAAGAGGGTGAAAAGCTGGTGGATGAGATGTTAGATGCAGGATTTATATCTGACCTTGCTACGTATAATGGGTACATGGACAGGCTTTCGAGTTCCAGAAACTCTGTGAGGCCGGTGTGTTAATGTTATTGATTGGTTGGAATCAGTATTTTCAATATTAATTGCAATCCTTGATTGACAATAAGGCGGAAATTAGGGATTTTGGTATTGGAGAGTGGAGCTGGACTCCGCTATGTCCAACATAACAACCTCTATAGCCATTTTATCTTCATGTGGTAGGCCTTTGTAAACAAATAATGTAAATCTTGGTTCCTCATCTTCCTCAAACCAAAAAATGGCATGCTTCAATATCAGGACATGCTGTCACTAGATTTTCAAAAACAAATTGATTGCACATTCTTTGGTATGTCTTCCTTCTTTGACTCCCTACAAGCTTGTGCCATCTTCTGGTGAAGCCATTTTTTTGTTTTCTTTTCCAGAGACGGCTTTGGTTCTAACTATCGAACGTGTTGCTTTTTGTCCTTGCATTTGTTATTCACAAGGTTTTTTAACAACTATTTACTGCCTTAATGAAGTTTTTGAGTATGTCATCTTTGGTGTTAGATTAGCATTGAAAGTGTCATTTTTTGAAGACTTTAGAGTAATTGCTTTATGTCCATAACTTGAATATGATATGTTATCATGGTATAGTGAAACAAAGCATTATCTATGCTTCAGGATTTGAAGAAAGATGAGACAAAATTTCTAACAAGATTAGATCAGATAATTTAGCAGCAAGATTTGCAATTTTATAATCATAAGATTGGACTTTCAAGTTTTCATGTACTCAGCACATGGCCTCTTTAATGAAAGCTGCAACTGTCCGCGTAGTAGAAGTTGGTGGGACAAAATTTGTCTTTTTGCATCACTTTGGGCTTTGATTCAAATGATTTTAAAAAAACTTGTGGCAACCTTGTGTAGATAGGTTTTTTTGTTTTTAAATACGGTCATAATATGGGTATTGTTATTCAAGCCCCTCAAATTCTCTTTTCCAGCTCCTCTTCTAAAGATATATTAGATAAAGTCAAAACTATCCTTTATTTAAAATTTATTTACCATACAACTCAATATTGTCTTCCTCCATTAATGTTTTCTTTACTTTTATTCTCCTTAAAAAAACTGATTACTTATTTTGCGGGAGCATGATAATTACATTTAATGATATAGATCATTAGACTACAAATTATAGCCCTCATTGCAATTGTAATACGCTGACATCTCTCTTGAAAATTGAATGGTTTAAAGCTTCATTCTCTTTCCTCTTTTTTCTCTGTTGTTTTGCTTTCTGTTTATGGTTTTAAACCCTCATTTTGCTTAGCAATTTTCACTTCGGTTTATTATATTTTATTTACAAAATGCAACTTATATTATTACTTGAGTTTATAACAAATTAACAAGTTTAGTTTATTCTATTCATTTTCAATTAGAAGTTATAATACTTGAGTTTACAGTAGGGAAAAAAATGTAAAAGCAGAAGAAAGGTAAATATTTATTAAATTTAAATAATTGAAAAGGATAATTATGTTATTTTTTTAAATATATCTAGAAATGGGCTGCGGAAGAGATTTTGAGGGGTTAGAAAAATTAACACTCATAATATTGTATCTGTTCATTTTTGTATCTGTTCGTTTGATTCATTATTATTACAATTCTTTGGTTTCTTATTATTATTGTTATATTTTATTATTATTATTTATATATATAAACTGCAGCCATGTTGGTGGGCATGAGTATTGTGATACTTGGTAATGCTTACTTTGCCATTAAATATGAATTAATTTAGTCGAAATTTTCCTAATTCCTACTTTGATGCTCTTTCTATGTCCTGCTGTTGCCTTATCCGCTATCAATACATTGTTGGTTTGAATCATAGAGAGTTACGGTGGTTATATAAACATAATGTGGAATTATTTCAAAGTTATGCAATATCTATCAATTCGTTCTTTCAAAGAGTCGTTGAAATACAAACACTTTTTTAGGCTTCCTTTTGAACATTTAGTTTAGCACCCTTGCTTTAAAATATTTGTTCCATAATTTTGGCACTCTAATTAAATTGTAGATGGAATTCTTTACTGCTCTCTCCAACCATTTAGAAGTCTCCCTCTGTGAACATAATCAATATTTTTGGTGCCAAGTAGGTTGCTTTGAATAATTCCATCCTTTAGCGCACAAGACAAGTTCATGTAAACAAATCTTCTCCGCGCTGCTGCTCTGAACATAATAGCTTAATCATGCAGGCAGCTTTTGTAAATTGATGTTGAAGTTTGTGTATATTGTCACAACTTGTATTGGATATGACCAGTGAGCTTATTTTTAGACAGTAAAATGCTTAAAAGTTGAAAAAGGAGGAGATTGCTGAGCTCCTTAGTAACGTATATTTTATGCTTAGCGTACTTGCGTAAGCAATCTTTATAATTCAGAAGACAAACTAAAGGCTAAAGCTTTGCCCTTTTTAAGGAAAAGAAAACGATATGATGACACATGAGATTTCAATTCTAAGACTCTGCTAGATGTTAACTGTTGACGAAACAGTAAAAGAGCCCTTTTACCGTAGAATTTATGTAATTGTTTTAAGCTAAGATATAAAAATAATTTAAAATAGTGCATCACTGAAATTATTTTAGAAAATAATTGTCGGATATAGTGTAATAAGTAATATGAAATTTTTTTAAAAAATAATAATTTTCATACTTTTCAGTATTGACACCGGTTTTTGGATATTCTATCAAATACATTTTCACGAGTATGATTGCTTATTAGAATTTCTATTTCAATTGTTATCAAAGAAATTAAATTTACGATATTATTTGATACTGTTACATTTTTATAGTATTACTTGCTTACATTTTGTTCATGTTTGAGCGTTTGTCGTGTCATTTATGTGAGTTTATTATGTGTCGTAGGTTAACTTAGTGTTGATTTTTTTTTTTTTTTTTTTTGTAACTTTCAAGGAACTAACAAGTTGAATGTGGTAAAATGTAGGTTGCATGCATGAAAGAAGCACACAAAGAGTTTGAACCAAAATTGGTCATTTCTCATTTCTACCGAACAGTCAACTTCTCAGATTTTACTGTTATCAATCCACAAGGAATCAGATGATGAGCTATATACTGTTAGAGAACTCCAGAAGTCTAATTTTTGGAGATTTTAAGGTTTATGAAAATGAGTTTTAAGCAGAAAGCTATGGTTGTTTAATCGCAGTTAACTCGGGAGGAGACTGCACAAAAGGAGGGACTCAACAAGTAGTGCCCCAATAGGCTGCCAACTCGCTCCAGCACCATCAGGCAGAGGGTTGGTGTCCTAGCGGGCGCTCTAGCCCCACGTGACGCGCTGGGCTTCATCCTAACTTGATTTTAGACTATAAAAGGGCCTTAAACAATAGAACATAGGGGGAACCAACCTCAAAGAGTCTTGAAGGCCAATTTTGAGAAGAAACAAGGGGAAATCAATGGGAAACAAGTGGAGATTCAATAGATTGGAGATCCAACATCAAGATTGAAGACCTAATTTACTTTCTCTCTTTACTTTCTCTCCCTTGCAACTTCTTGTTATTTTGAATGATGCTTTGTTTGCTTAGTTTTGTGGATTTTGTAAGCTCAACTATGAGCTAATTAGCTTAATTTAGAGGATAATTGTAGCCTAACACTAATTTCATGCCTTATTAGTTTGATTTTGAACAATGATTCATTCTGAGTTTATTTGTGTTTTCTTTGTACTTAATGCTTCTAATTAGACGCGGACATCAATTAGATGATTGTGCATGTGAAATTACTGCTTGAAAAAAGGGATTTCATTTATGTGAATGGGAAAACATAACCTAAGAATTATGGACTTTGGGAAAGTCGATAAACCTTTGTAGTAAATCGATATCGGGGCTTAATATATGTTTATTAGTTACTTTGAGATCAGGAGATAATGATTGGTTAATGGATGTGATTTTTTACTTTATGCTTGAGAGAGGTATTAGGAATATATTAAAATTTCGACTACTGAACATGAAATCAATTAATTAGCAATTTTAAGCTGCATAGGCATGAGTGTGTGTTAGGTGAAAATCAATCCTCTAGATATTTTGCATAATTGATTTCCTCTCTTGTTTAGCGTTGAATTCAGTTTTCAATTGCTTGTTGTTTAGTTAAGTTCCATTTAATTAATTGTAGTTTGCACTTCTAGTTGTTTAGTTTTCTAGATAAAATTAAATTGCTTTAATACGGTCCAGTTAGATTTTAGATATCAATTCTCGTGGAATCGATACTTAACTCACACTTTATTACATGTTGCAACTAGTGCATTTATGGTGCTTTGTGAGTGTTAACCACGCTCCCAACAGTTATAATGATTTCCAAATAAGCGAAGGAAAATAAAAGCTCAAATTAAATTATCCCTCTATTTTGAAAACCTTTTCTGAAGGCTTAACAACTTAGCTAGAGAATATAAATTTAATATAAATATTAAATTTATATAATTGAAAATTGTATAATAATATTCAGTTAAATAAATTTAATGCAATGGAGAAGAAACTGCTCCAAAGGTGTTATGCCCATTTTTTAGTCTTACAACATTAATTTCCCTAGCCATTGGATCTTAAATTAAGTTAAATAGGTCTTAGCTCTAGAATGTTTCAGTTTATTATCTGGATATACCAAGAAAGATGTATTGTTTAATGAGCTTGCTATGAAATATCTACTCATGGGAGGAGCAAGCTCTTTCATTCTGGTTCATGGTTTCTCTTGGCCATATGGTTCATCCGAATGAGAGAGTGAGCTTCAAAAAATAGTAAATGGTCTTTCAATATAAGGTAAATTTCACTGATAATCTTGAGGTTAGCCTTAGTATCAAAGATAACCTTGTTTGTTTGTAAATAGGCAGAAATGACCCAGGCATTTATTAATCTCTGAAGGTGGATGATATTAGAGATGGCAATTCGTGTTCGTGTTGTGTCGAGTTGTGATACGATTAAGATTGACCCAACACGAATACGACCCGTTTATTATTCGTGTCACTAAGACTCAACACGAACACGACACGATTATTAAACGGGTAACACGACACAACACGCTAACACGAATAATAAACGGGTCGTGCTCGTGTTACACGAGCACGACCCGTCTAACACGATTAAGACATGTTTATATGATTGACACGATCTAGTTGACACGATTATGCTCTGTTACCACGATTATGACACGTTACAGAATTAGGTTTCGAATTTTTATTAAATGACAAAAATATCCTAGGTTTTAAAATTTATTAGGTTTTAAAATTCTATTTTTATTTTAAAATTTGGATACATATAGGAACTAAAATGTCTAACACTAATTTTAAGCTTAGTATTTTTAAATTTAATATTATTTTGTAATCGTGTTAATATTCGTGTTAATCGTGTTATCGTATCAATCGTGTATAATATGTATTCGGTGTTATTCGTGTTACTCGTGTTATAAACGTATTCATGTCATAATCGTGTCGTGTCGTAATCGTGTTCTCGTGTTGAAGACTCTCAACCCGAACACGACACGATTATTAAACGGGTTGACATCTTTGACATGAACACGACACAAACACGAATATGCCAAAACCCAGACCCGCTTAAACCCGTATCGTATCAAGTCGTGTTCGAGTGTCGTATCAAAAATTGCCACCCCTAGATGAAATGAATGGTACGTTGGTACCTTTATTAGGATATTTAGTTTACTTCTTAATTTTTTTTTTCTTTTTTTCTCCATTTTTCTCCTTCTTCCTTTCCCTTTTTTTCTCTTTTTTTTCTTTTTCATTTTTTTTTCCCTTCTTTCTTCTTCTTCTTCTTATAATTTTCTTCTTTCTCCATTACTAGAAGATTACCCAACTTTCTCCGTTACCAAAAACAAAAGTATAAGAGTGTTAATATTCAAAGGACTAACCAAATCTCGAATTATCTGATGAAATAAGAGAAGGGTGTTAAAGGAAGCCTAGTAGCCACAGCGATTCGTGGAATGGTGCAGGAATTGATAGCGATATAATTGTGTTTACCAATTAATAAATATTCAATTAAAATAATAGATACAAAAGATCACGCTTGCCTTGATGCTAAGAAATGTAAGTAAAGAAATGGAAGCATTCAAAATCCTTGACTTAATTGTTTCTCACAATTTCCTTTTATAAATCACCTTTTTAAACAAAATAAAATAAAAAAGAAAACTCACTAGAATTTGAATTTGGGTTGCTATTTGCATACAAAAGAGTCGAGCTTACAGCATTCAAAGCTACTACTTGGATGACAAAACACCTTGATTTGCCTGAAGGGATTGAAACCTTTCTCTGCCTTTCAAATTCAAATTATGTTATTAGTTAACATATATATATAAAAAAAAAACACTGAGCAGGGGGAATTGGAAAATGTAGGAGGTCAAATATAAATAAAATGCTTTTGATGGGTTTCTACCATGACTAGTGAGAGAAATTTGATAGGGATGGAGACTTTGCGGTCGAGGAGAGGGAGAGGGGGAGGAGTGGCAGTGATAGTGGTTGACAAGAGAGGAGAATGGTCGGTGGTGGTGAATTGGAAGTCTGGGAGGAGGCGATCGGCCCATCATTTGCTGGTTGTGTTGTTGTGCACCGAAGGTGGTAAGTGTTTGTTTGTTGTGAGAGGACGATGGCGGGTGTTCAAGGGAAAGAGAACAGAAGACAGAAGGTATGGTTAAGACATTGGTCTCTGGTTTTCTTAAAATCAATATTATAGTAAATAATAAAATTTGCGAATGTTAAATGTAAGTGAGGAGTGGGTGTGGTGGTAGTGTCTGAAAGTGCGCATGTGAGTGTGCTGTGTTCAAATCCATATCAACTCATTGATTTTCAAAAAAATTTCAAATTGACAAAGGACATTAACCATCCAAGTTAATTGAGTTAAGATAATAACAGGTCATTTAAAGCTATTTCCCAAATATGAGAGTCATTTCTGTCAATTTTTAAATAAACGAGGTTATCTTTAATTTTAGGTCTAATCTAAGAGCCATCAATGAAATTTAGTCTTATATATATAATCTGGATAATATATTTGTTTCTTCATTTCAATATCTGAATTGAAGTATCTAAAAGCTAACGTTTTTACATATAATTCACTAAATACTTTAACATTTCAAATCTCTACATAAAGGACTTCCCCTTCCCACATTAATATAACACAAGTTATACAACCCATTCAGTCTGTTCCTCTTTTAAATATTTGCAATTCTCTCAAATTTGCCAACCTCCAAATGGCTGAAGATGCTGGTGCTATTCCACTTAATCCAAGATCTTTCTTTAATATTCTTGAATATCATCAGTACTGCACCATCTCTAAAGTAGGAGTTGACAAACAAGGCCAGATAATGTGAACATTTACTTGCAACATTGACAATTTTGTTTTTTGAAAACATTCATGGAATATGTACTATTCCCTATTGTAAAGAGAACCATATTAGACAAGCTACAGTAAGGGAAAGGAGAAATAATTAAAAGCTTGCATTCAGTGCTACCTTAACAATAATAAACTGTTCTATCATTTATATATTTTGAAGTTAGTGTTACTCATGTAGTTGTGTTGTGTTTTGTCATGAATAAAAATGAGATACTTATAAGTTTTGGTTTTTTTTTTTATATTAGATGGTGTGTATCATAATATTTATTAGAACCATTAATTTTTCTTATCTATGCATAACATTATAAAATTTTCTTAGCTACTATAGAGTACGATAGTGTTGTGCAAGTGCGTGATGGAGTCGCTCAAAAAAATAGGTTTCTATAATTTTGCATGACTCCATTATGCAAAGCGCACAACACTATTGTGAGAGATTCCTAGAACAATAAATTATTTTTAATTAAAGTATACTATCTTGTTATTGGAAAAATTCTTTTAATAACAAAATAATAGCAATTATATAAATAAATATTTTCTTTTAAATAATTACTAATTAAAATTATTGAAAAATTTCATTTTAAACCCTTAGGTTCGATAAAATAAATTCCCTCCAAGAGATTGATAATTACGAAGTACCCCCTAAAATTTGAATTTTGCTGTTAACTTAAACGGTAAAATAGAAGAGAGAAGATAAGTTACATAATATGACTAAAATACCCATATAAACAAAACAAAACAAAACCAAAAATTAAGAAAACCTTACTATAATATATATATATATATATATATATATATATATATACTTCCTCTTCCCTCTTTCTTCTCTCCACGCCTCTTCCTCTCTTTCCTCTCCCTCTACACCACTGTTGCCCTACCGCTGTCACACGAAAATGAGCTTCTAGGAAACCAGAATATCCAAGACTTTCTAAGAAATCAACTCGAAAAATAAATAGACAAATAAAAACTAAAACCTTGAAACAATCAATCCCGAAACCCTCAAAACACCAGAACTAAAAATCAAATCCCAAATCCTAACCTCAATTCCTGAAACAATCTGAAACAAATATAAACTACAAGAACGATCACCAAGCAAACATAAAATAAAATAACCTAGATGAAAAATCACAACTTTTCTAATCCCGAATTCCCGGAAAATGCAAACAATAATCAATCATCTAGAAGAATGTAGCAAACGTATAGACAAAACCCAGATGAAAAAATATTAAAAATTTAAATTAAAAAAAGAAAAAGAGAAAGGAAGAAGGGAAGGGGTCACAGACGATGTACCGCTGGTAGAACTTACGTTTGAAGTGATCGACAATGTCAGAGTGGGAGACAATATGGGGAGGAATCAAGATGTTGGACAATAGTCAGCCCAATTTGGGTCGTTTTCGTAATCGTTTGCAGTGATTGGGTGTTTATATGATTTGGATTTGCAATTGGGTGTTATGATATGGCTAGGTTTGGTGGTTTTTGGCTGGAGTTGATGGTGGTAAAGGTGATGAATCCAATTTACCAAGAAGATCTTTTGCAGATCTTTTAAAACAATGATGTTGAGATTGGAGTTGGTCTCGATGGAATGATTGAGATAGAGTTTGATGAATAGGATCTTCAATTAATGAACGAAGTTGCTTCGATAAACACTCGAAGAGCAGAACATCTTCACTAGGAGCAGGATTAGGATGTTCATCATCCAATCTTCTGGAAACATAGTCAGTGGCTGTGAAGGATCGATGATGGTGAGAGACTGTGAAGTTGGTGGAGATTCGAAAGAAAGAGGACGAGGAGGAAGCGATTGGGACTGCTGGAGACAAAGGATTTTAGAACCAATTTGGATGCCGAGGAGGTAACTGCTTTTGGGGGTGGAGGCAGCCGTTCTTAGGCAGAGAAGAGGAGAGAAGAGAAGAGAAGCGATGGGATGGGATAGGGAGAGAGAGAGAGAGAGACTATTTTTAGGTTTTCAAAATGGAAGATTTGTTATTATTTTTATTTTTATTGTGAGCTGACTTTTTTGTATTATATTTATTCATGCAATTTTGTTTTCAACCGTACCCTTACATCGTTTAAGTTTGTGGGTGTTATTTTGTGAATTCACCTAGAAAGATCAAAATAATCCCCTAAGTAAGCTCCGTGATATTTGTAAAGTCCAAGTATCAATTGAGTAGTCTTTGTTAGGAGGTAACCCTCAATATATGAAAGTCTTAGTTTATTTGGAGCTAAATCGAAAGTATCGCACATAAAATCAGAATTATCACTTGCAACTAGATTGGGTCTTGCCGAACTGAATCTCAGTTCAGTCAGTCATCACTTGCTACCAAATTAAGATTTACCAAACTGAGCCTCAGTCTAATAAGCCACCATCGCCCTATGTGGAGGGCAGAGTTATATAGTAATTCATAGTTTTATTTATGCTTTCATTCATTTTGCATACACAATATCAATTATCGTGAGCCTTTCAGAGTCGCCAAACTGAGGTTCAGTTTGGTAGTCATTCGATATCAACGAACTGGTCCTTAGCTTAGGGGATAAAATCTCACACAAACCTCAGTGTCAATACCTATAAATAAGGTAACAATGATTGGCCACGTGGTAGCATCTCAATGCTTTAAAATTAAAGGTTTCAGACTCATTCAAGAATCATCTAGAATAGTATGTAGAGCCTTAAGATTATGACACTTGGGAGGGGTGAACGACCAAGATCTAGGTTACATAGTAAAGGTCCTCTATAAAAACCCATTTATGCCTCCAAGAAAAAGAGGACACTTTTTGGGATAATCCCTACGAAGATTCATAGTATACTCACTAGGACTTACATATTCCCACCAACCGCCATTGCAGTAACTCTTATTTCCATCCATGACAACATCATTTTCACACTCTCTTTTTAATCGTTTCTCGCTTTTAAAGCTTACTTGAAACTAACTTAAGCATCGGAAGGTTATCGCCCGTGAAACATGTTGACCCAGGTATGGCAAACCAAGAGGGGGGGTGAATTGGGTTTTTATTTGTAAAAACGGATTTAGAAAACTTTTGTTGAAAGATCAAAATTATTTAAATCTTTCTTTGAGAACAAAGATGAAGAAAATGAAAATATAAGTTATCTAAGATGCAATCAAGAGCATAACAATATTGAACAATCACAAGTGCAAGTAAATGTAAAGAGGAAAGGGATAGAGAGAGTGCAAACTCAATTTACGTGGTTCGGCAAACCTTGCCTACGTCCACGGGCTCCTAGCTCCACGAGCTAAGCTTTCCACTAAGTTGTAGAAATCTTTACAACTTGCTTGATGATCAACCTCACCAAGACTTTTTCTTCCAACTCTTGATAACACCACACCAAGAGTTCTTCTTGATGAACAACCTCACCAAGGCAACTTCCTTCAACCTTGATAACACCACACCAAGAGTTCTTCTTGATGAACAACCTCACCAAGGCAACTTCCTTCAACCCTTGATAACACCACACCCAGAGTTCTTCTTGATGAACAACCTCACCAAGGCAACTTCCTTCAACTCTTGATAACACCACACCAAGAGTTCTTCCTGATGAACAACCTCACCAAGGCAACTTCCTTCAACTCTTGATAACACCACACCAAGAGTTCTTCTTGATGAACAACCTCACCAAGGCAACTTCCTTCAACTCTTGATAACACCACACAAAGAGTTCTTCTTGATGAACAACCTCACCAAGGAAAGAGTTCTCTCAAGGATAACTTTTATCCTTTACAAGAAGATCTCACTCTCACCACAATACAAAAACAAAGTAAATTTTTACAACAAAAGTACAACTCTCTTCAAAGAGTAGATAAAGAATATAAAAGCTCTCTAGACTTGATATTTCTCTTGTTTTTTTTTTTGCTTGATAAAATGCTTCTCTTGCACTTTTTGAATGCATGGGAGAAGGGCTCCTTTTATAGGCAAATGGGATGAACTTAGTCAAGTGAAGACATCAACTCCAAATTTTTTGCCAACCATAAAAACCGTAATCTTGTCTATCATTTTTGTCAATGTTTCATTTGAAATTTGAAAATCTGCAAAACATAAAGATCTGCACATTTGAACAAGCTTTCCAACGCATCAAGAATCAAGTCATTTGGATATCTGTAGCTCAAGATATGGCCAAAACACCATTCGGTGCTCATGTGACTTGATTTTTCTTTCTTGTGTCAGTCCACCAAATTTAATGATAATTCTGTCAGCCTTCCGTTTGAAATTTGAATTTCTTTAAAACATAAAAGATCTGAATATTTGAATAAGCTTTCCAAAACATTAAGAATTAAAGAATTTGGATATCTCTATCTTAAGATATGGCCAAAACACCATTCGGTGCTCATGTGAGTTGATTTTTCTTCTCTGTGTCAGTCCACCGAATTACATGTCAATTATGTCAGCCTTCCATTTGAAATTTGAATTTATTGAAAACATATGAAATGTTATTCATTAAGTCATCTTTCCAATGCCATAAGAATCAAGTCATTTTGATTTTTCTAGCTCAAGATATGTCTAAAGGAGTATTCAGTGCTCATGTCAGCTGCTTTCATTTGTCTTTCAAATTGCATGATGATTTGGACAACCTTGTACTTGAAATTTGAATTTCATTAAAACATATGAAATGTTATAAATTGAGTAAGCTTTCCAAAGGCTCAAGAATCACATCATTTGGATATTTGTAGAGATATATATGACCAATTGATTGAACATTGCTCATGTGTCACATTCTTTGAGTCAATCCTTGTTCTTAAACTTTGGTGCCTTTATCATGTAGTCTTCTCCTTAGCTTCAACACTTCATTTTAATAAGCCTCTTCTTGATTTTAAAATTATTTCAATGATCTTACTCTTGCACATAAATAAACATGTTTGTAAATCTCAATTAATCAATGTGTATTGTTATCATCAAAATTATCATGTAGCCTTAGGGCTAACAATCTCCCCCTTTTTGATGATGATAAATCATTGATTGCTTTAAAATATAATCTAAAATCAAGAATGAAAATAAAAATCAACAATAAGCAAAAAGAATGGCACTTATGATGAATATAAGCAATCCAACTATTTCTCCCCCTTTTGTTATCATAAAAAAGATGTAATCAAATTAACTACTCCTCCTAAATATATTCTCCCCCTCAACATGTGCTACCATTCAAAGATTATCATATTAAAGCAAAATTAAGACATATCCAACATGCTTAATTCTCTTATAATTATGCAAAATCTATCTTGACTAAGGGGTTTAGTCATATTTAGGTCTAGGGACTAATTCCCAAACTTGATTTCTCTTAAATTGGTTCAATTCTTCTTGCATAGCCAAAATCCAACTTTTCTCATTTTTGGCTTCTTTAAAAGATTTTGGTTCAAAATGAGAGACAAATGCAAAATGATTACAAAAGTTCCTAAAAGAAGATCTATTTCTCATACCTTATGATGGTTCGGCAATAATGAGATCTTTAGGGTGAGCTTTTGCATACCTCCATTCCTTTGGTAATTCTTGGGAAGAATCATTTACTTCCTCAAGCTTTTCTTGTTGAAGTAGTAATTCATCTTTGCTCTTTTCATCAAGCCTTGATTCCTTGATTTGCCTTTCTACCTCAACAATATCATCATCTAAATTCTTTGAAGAAATAACATTAATTTCATCAAATTCAACATGCATAGATTCTTCAATAGTAAGAGTCTTTTTGTTAAAAACTCTATATGCTTTACTATGGTTGGAGTAGCCAACAAAAATTCCAACATCGGCTTTTGCATCAAATTTTCCAAGGTTATCCTTGTGTTTAAAATAAAACATTTACATCCAAAAACTTTAAAAAATCCAATGTTGGATTTTCTTCCTTTCCAAAGTTCATAAGGATTTTTCTTTATTAAAGCTCTAATATGGACTCTATTGATTATAAAGCATGCGGTATTAACGGCTTCGGCCCAAAAATATTTTGGCAAATTATTTTCAAGTAACAGGGTCCTAGCCATTTCTTGGATAGTCCTATTTTTCCTTTCAACAACACCATTTTGTTGTGGAGTTCTAGGTGAGGAAAAATTATGCTCAAAACCATTTTCATCACAAAGATTTTCAAATGCAACATTGTCTACTTCACCACCAGGATCACTCCTAATGGACACAATTAGAATACCCTTTTTGATTTTGCGACTCTTTTTGCAAATTTTGAAAAAGCTTGTATGGCCTCATTTTTTAGTTTTCAAGAATAATACCCAAGTGAATCTTGAATAATCATCCACAATAACAAAAACATAATACTTTCCACCAAGGCCTTGAGTTCTTGATGGCCCAAATAAATCCAAATGAAGTAATTGTAGAGGTTTATTTGTTGAAATAAATTTCTTTGGTTTAAAAGAAGTTCTCACTTGTTTTCCAAATTGACAAGCATCACAAATCTTATCCTTTTCAAATTTTATTTTTGGAAGACCATCAACTAAATCATTTTAGAAATTTTTGAAATTGCGTCCATGCTAGCATGACGTAACCTTCTATGCCATAACCAAGTATCATGATTAACAATGAAACAATTTTCTATATGATCATTAACATCAATATCAATTGTATAACTATTACCACATCTATTACCAACAAATAATGTCTTATTGTTACTAACATCCTTAATCACACATCTATTATGCTCAAAAGTAACAAAATATCCATTATCACACAATTAACTATGCTAATCAATCCTGTTTTAAACCATTGAACAAGCAAAACATCTTTAATAATAGGTGCAGAAGGGTTACCAATTAACATGCCGATTACCCTTCCTTTGGCATTATCAACGAAGGTCATCAATCCTCCTTTCTTCATGATTAATCTTGAGAACTTGGAGGCATCTCCGGTCATATGCCTTGAGCATCCACTATCTAAGTACACTTGTGTTTGCCACTCCTTTGTTTCTACAATCAACATTAAAAGAGCGACTTTTTGGTACCCAAATGTTCTTGGGTCCTTGGGGGTTAGTTATGGTCCTTTTTGGAATCCATATTTGTTTCAAATTAGGATTTCTCTTAATATAACAAGAATGCATTTTGTGTCCTTTTCTTCAACAATAAGTATATGAATGATTAGGATTATTCCTAGAAGATGCATGCAAAATAATTTTTAAAATGCTTTTGATTTTTATGAGTTTTTTATCCTAAACCTCTTTTATCAAAAACACACCTTTGGTTTTGTAACATAGAATTCAAATTTTTTGTGCTTTTGTAAAACTATCAACAATATTTCTTAACTCATTATTTTCCTTTTTCAAACTAGCATTTTGTTTCTCCAATTTATCAAAATCCTTTTGTTTTAAAAATGTCATTTTCAGTTTTTAATAAATGTATTTTGATTTTCCAAACTTTCAAAATCTTTTGCCTTAAAATTTCACTTTCATTTTCCAAAGCTCATTTATTTCCACCAACTCTTCTAATTGAGATAACATGATTTTTGACTTCTTTTTGAAAGCATTGATTTTCTGATTTTGTTTATTAATTGACATGTAAATTTTGGAATGCTTCAAGTAATTCATCATATTGAAGCTTAGGACCATGGTTAGATATTTATCTCATTTTCTCTTAAAGCCATGAAGCACATGTTTGCCACTTCGCAATCTCTTCTTCATTCTCCTTCAAGATGATTTCATGAGTCATGAGAGAACCCATAAGTCTTCTAATGGTAGTTTGGTGAGGTCCTTTGCTTCTTAAATTATCATCACTTTTGGCTCCCAAGATTTTGGTAGACAACTAAGAATCTTTCTCACCATTTCAACATTAGAATAAGATTTACCAAGAGATTTCAAACTATTAATAATATCCGTAAATCTAGTAAACATTTCCGAAATTGATTCATCCGATTTCATCTTAAAAAGCTCATAACTTATGAACTAGCATACTAATTTTGGATTCTTTAACTTGACTAGTTCCTTCATGAGTTACTTCAAGTGTGTGCCATATTTCTTGTGCTGTAGAACAAGTAGATATTTGATGCGTTCGAAACTAGCAAGTATACTAGTCGCACAAGTAATAAAGTGATGAGTAAGATATCGTTCCCACGAGGATTGATTTAATTGATTTGTTATTCGAAAGCAACAATAAACTAAATGAGGGGGGTTTTGTTGATTGATTAATTAGATGAAATATTAATGCAAGTAAAAGAATAACAAAACAGAAAGTTAATTGGAGTGAAAACTCAATGAGAGAAACCTGGTTAAGGGATCCTTCTCTGCCACAAGATATGGATTTGCCAATTAATCATAGAATTGTCATCCAATTACACCATTGAAATTATCAACCGTAGATAACAACAAGCTCTGTTATCCCAATCTTTCCTTACTTTGTTGTTAAATAAAACAAGCTCTTTATTTAATCTCTATCCATTAAACAACCTAGAACAAGCTCTCTAAATTTAATTCAATGGATGCATTACGATAAGAAAGATAGGTTGATCTAAGCAATAAACACACAAGCTCGGATTATTTAACTTAGGTTATATTCTCCAATTGTAATCTCTGATCACAATTTTGCTACTAATGATTAGAAATTCAAGACAATTACGGATCAAGATTTCTAGTCTAGCAATAAATCACAACCAGATTATATTCAGTTGGCCACTCAAATACAATCAGCAAGCAATCATAAGCATTAAATATGGGAAATACAAGCAACTTCAATTAGAGAATTGGATAACAATTCCTTACACAATCAACTTACAAAAACCATATCAGGGGCTTTGAAATCACCCTCAACCAATTCAGATTCAGTTACACATGTTTAAGAACGTGGTAAATACAATACAACATGGAGACATTCCAGAAAATGAAAGGGAAGGGAAAAACTTAGCAAATTTGATGTAATTCTCTTTGGATTGTAGTTCTTCCTCTTTCCAAGCTTCCTTTCTCCTTCAAGAACTCCAAGAGATGAAAGAATTCCAGAGCTGCAGCCTCCACCACGTTCTCCCCTCTTCAAGTTATGAAAATAAAACCCTAAAATGTGTTTAAATACTCTGCTACAGCTGCTACAGTGTCCCGTATTATAAATGCTACAGTGATTTGTGGAATTACATTTCTATACTTCTCACACTGTTTTGATTACAACTTTTGGTACACTGAATGGATTTATAAACCGTAAATTTCTCCAGAAAATAGACTTCGAGAGCTTTCCAACGGTATATAATATGTCATCGGGTTCATTGTATATCAATACAATTAAATCCGAGAAGATCACTGACTAGCAGAGGTGAAAATGAAGGGTTTTACTCCATTTTTGTGCAAGTTGCTCCAAAACTCCTACAAACATCAAAACCACACAAAAACATAAAAATACCAAGGAATATAGCAAAGAAACATGGACGAATTGATATAAAAGTAATACATAAATAGACACCTATCAATATTCTATTAAACTCATTTCTATCTAGAGCACAATACAACACATTCATAGCTTTAGCATTCAAACTCAATTTCTTTTTATCATCTTCACTAAACTCTTTAGGTTCTTTAAGCATGCATTCCCCATTTTCAATTTTGGTAGGAACAAAAGGTCCTTCCAAAACAATAGACCACAAATCATAATCAAAAGATTTCAAGAAAATACTCATTCTAGTTTTCCAATAAGAGTAATCACTTCCATTAAAAAATGGAGGTCTAGAGATAGAAAGTCCCCCAACATATGAAGTTGAATTAAAAGTTGTCATAGCTCAAAAATCGATTAAGATTTAAAAAATTGAGCAACCTTGCTCTGATACCACTTGTTGACCCAGGTATGGCAACCCAAGAGGGGGGGTGAATTGGGTTTTTATTTGTAAAAACGGATTTAGAAAACTTTTGTTGAAAGATCAAAATTATTTAAATCTTTCTTTGAGAACAAAGATGAAGAAAATGAAAATATAAGTTATCTAAGATGCAATCAAGAGCATAACAATATTGAACAATCACAAGTGCAAGTAAATATAAAGAGGAAAGGGATAGAGAGAGTGCAAACTCAATTTACGTGGTTCCGCAAACCTTGCCTACGTCCACCGACTCCTAGCTCCACGAGCTAAGCTTTCCACTAAGTTGTAGAAATCTTTACAACTTGCTTGATGAGCAACCTCACCAACACTTTTTCTTCCAAATCTTGATAACACCACCAAGAGTTCTTCTTAATGAACAACCTCACCAAGGCAACTTTCTTCAACTCTTGATAACACCACACCAAGAGTTCTTCTTGATGAACAACTTCACCAAGGCAACTTCCTTCAACTCTTGATAACACCACACCAAGAGTTCTTCTTGATGAACAAACCTCACCAAGGCAACTTCCTTCAACCCTTGATAACACCACACCAAGAGTTCTTCTTGATGAACAACCTCACCAAGGCAACTTCCTTCAACTCTTGATAACACCACACCAAGAGTTCTTATTGATGAACAACCTCACCAAGGCAACTTCCTTCAACTCTTGATAACACCACACCAAGAGTTCTTCTTGATGAACAACCTCACCAAGGAAAGAGTTCTCTCAAGGATAACTTTTATCCTTTACAAGAAGATCTCACTCTCACCACAATACAAGAACAAAGAAATTTTTTACAACAAAAGTACAACTCTCTTCAAAGAGTAGATAAAGAATATAAAAGCTCTCTAGATTTGATATTTCTCTTATTTTTTGCTTGATAGATGCTTCTCTTGCTCTTCTTGAATGCATGGGAGAATGGCTCCTTTTATAGGCAAATGAGATGAACTTAATCAAGTGAAGACATCAACTCTAAATTTTCTGCCCACCATAAAAACTGTAATCTTGTCTTCCATTTTTGTCAATGTTCCGTTTGAAATTTGAAAATCTGCAAAACATAAAAGATTTGCACATTTGAATAATATTTCCAACGCATTAAGAATCAAGTCATTTGGATATCTGTAGCTCAAGATATGGCCAAAACACCATTCGGTGCTCATGTGACTTGATTTTTCTTTCTTGTGTCAGTCCACCAAATTGAATGATAATTCTGTCAGCCTTCAGTTTGAAATTTGAATTTCTTCAAAACATGAAAGATCTGCATATTTGAATACTCTTTCCAAAACATTAAGAATCAAAGCATTTTGATATCTCTATCTTAAGATATGGCCAAAACACCATTCGGTGCTCATGTGAGTTGATTTTTCTTCTCTGTGTCAGTCCACCGAATTGCATGTCAATTATGTCGGCCTTCTGTTTGAAATTTGAATTTTTTCAAAACATATGAAATGTTCCTCATTAAGTCATCTTTCCAATGCCACAAGAATCAAGTCATTTTGATTTTTCTAGCTCAAGATATGTCCAAAGGAGTATTCGGTGCTCATGTCAGCTGCTTCCATTTGTCTTTCAACTTGCATGATGATTTGGACAACCTTGCACTTGAAATTTGAATTTCATTAAAACATATGAAATGTTATAAATTGAGTAAGCTTTCCAAAGGCTCAAGAATCACGTCATTTGGATATTTGTAGAGATATATATGACCAATTGATTGAACATTGCTCATGTGTCACATTCCTTGAGTCAATCCTTGTTCTTAAACTTTGGTGCCTTTAACATGTAGTCTTCTCCTTAGCTTCAACACTTCATTTTAATAAGTCTCTTCTTGATTTTAAAATTGTTTCAATGATCTTACTCTTGCACATAAATAAACATGTTAGTAAATCTCAATTAATCAATGTGTATTGTTATCATCAAAATTATCATGTAGCCTTAGGGCTAACAAAACATCCAGCGCCTCCTAACCTTTTTTGTAGTTTTGTAGCTGCTGGGAAGAAGTTGTTCGTAAGTCGCTTCAGCCGCCATGGGATTACCTTAAAGCTCTTCTCCTCAGGTTGAAGAAAAAGGAACCTATCCAGTGCCGTTCTCAGCTTGTAGCTACCTGCCCCCACATTATCAGAGGTTGTCAGAGTACCACTATCATTGTATAAGACACTAGCCCCCAACATAACTATTACAATCCATTACTATCATCATCAATTTTTGTATCCCCGAGGGTACTCACGCCATTCTCTCATCTTTTTCATGCTTTAGTTTGATTTTGGTTGGTCCGATTTTTGAGCATCAACATTTGGCGCCGTCTGTGGGAACCGACGTCAGTCAGTGTTCTCGGTTTTAGTTAAGGTGTGCAAACACAATTTTATCCACTGGAATTTTCTTTGAAACTTTTTGGAAATGGATGGTGTGGAGGCTGGTGTCACCAACAGCTTGCAGCCAGCTGCTGGGTTTAAGAACACTAGGCAAGTCATGACGAGACAAGCCACTCAAAATCAAAGAATGGAAGGTATGGAAGCCGAAATGAAAGGTCTCAAAGAGGATAATGCTCGATTGAAAGCTATGCTCAATGAGTTCATGGGAAAGGGAAAGATCCCAAACACGATCCCAAATACAAACCCAAACACAACACCTAACCACCACCTGACAAACCCTGTTGCCCAGCCCATACCTAACCAACATCCCATGCCAGAATCCCTAGCACCCAACTGTGGAGCTTATGTGGAAGGCCCAAGCCAACAACCCTACCAAAACATTGATTGAACACTCCAAGCCACAGATAGAAGAGGCCTAAACCAATACCTTAATCCCAACCAAGCAGCAAATTTGGGAGATCTCGCTCTAGGTGATGGAAGAAACGAGCCCGATTGTTAGAGTCATACTACAAGTTCTAGGCTTTGTGCGAATACACCACCTAGAAATCTGCTTGAAGGTGGGCATGGACATAATAATGGTGGTCACCAGCTTGACAATTCCAACCAAAAAATGGGAGGACATCGTTTGAGGCCTGAAATCCGTTCCCATTGCTACAATAGAGTGACTCATTATGAGCATCATGTAGGAAACCATGAACACCATGGGCATCATAATTACCACCGGGAAGGGAATCATATTCATCACAATGCGGGAGACCATCTTCTCACCCAACAAGAGTTGGAGCTTAGGGAACTAAAACGAGAGATGGCTCTTCTCAAATAGGCGCAAGCAGGAGGAAATCCTAGTTTTGCACCCGAGTTCACTTTGAACTCACCTTTTCCAGATGTAATAGCAAGGTGCCCTTTCCCTCCCAACTTCAACTTGCCAGCCTTGAATTCTTATGATGGTCAAAAAGATCCCCTTGAACACTTGGAAGCCTTTGATGCATGCATGGCTGTATACAATCCTACTGATGCTATGTCTTGTAAAGTCTTCTCACTCACACTTACAGGACCAGCTAGGCAATGGTTTAGGTCTTTGGGAGAAAACTCTATAACCACATTTCAACATTTCTGTGATCAGTTCTTGAGTTACTTTAGGGCATCAAGGAATATTCGCAAGCATAGCCACATGTTGGGAAACGTTAAGCAAAAGGAGGGAGAGTCCACATTGGAATATGTCAATCGCTATCATAATGAAGTGATGAGTTTGGGGGCATTCAAAGATTCCACCACCTTGAGTTCATTTATGAATGGACTTAAGCCTAATAGGATTTGGAGATACTTGTCTGATTTTTCAGTTGCTAGTTATGAGGAAGCTTACTATACTGCCCTAAACATAGCTAGAACAGATGAAGCTTTCAGTCAAAGGGTGCAAGATGACAAAGGTAGTTCTGCAGGCCACAAGAAGCAAAATGGATAACCTACGAAATCTAGGCAAGATCAATCTAAGAACAGGCAATTCATGGAAAACCAACAATCAAGTCCAAGACAGTCAGAACCCCAACCGCAATACAGGAGACCCCAACCACCACTTCTGCGAAGATCAGAGATTCAATATGCTGATAGAGCCGAGATAAAAAAGAAAAGAGAGAGTTCAGGGATGGGCTAATATAGTTATAGAGAGTAGCTTTGCTTATAGGCTTTGCTTTTAAAGTTTGAACCATTTCCAGAGCGAAGGATAGGGGTCTATTTTCTCTGACTTGACTCAGCTTGACCTACTTGACTCAGCGGTTGAGGCGAGAAATGGCTTGATGAACCGTTCCGTTCGCCACGCTGTTTTGGTAGGAAGAAGCAAGCCGCATGATTGATCTCCCTTTCGTATTCATTCGACCTGAGGCAAAAGAGAAGTCATACAAAGAAAGGTACTAGCTTTAGTTAAGGAAAGCTGATTTAGTTCATTCCAGTCAATACGCCTGGTTCATCAGGTTCTACCACTACAGGCCCCACGTTCTAATCCCTTTTGAAAGAGCTAGAGGAAGGGATAATAGTGGTCAAGAATAAGGTAAGAAGAAGTTTTAATAAAAAATACGGGGAAGTACGGAAATGTCGCCGAGAAAGAAGAGAATGTCTCTTTTCTACGATAATTTCTGTTTCGCTGCTTTTGGCTGTACGACATGAGTGCATATACTTCCCCGCCCTAACACAAGAAAATAAGTACACTTCCTAACAATTCTAATCAGGCTAGCTTCCGGGGAACTAACTGGACCGATTTTCAGAAATTACTACGGTGATAAGAGAAACTGAATACCGGTATAGCACTTGCTATAGACAGTTAGCCCTAACGGGCTAGAAAACCAAGCTTGTCTCTTTTCCCTTCTCTTATCAGTCTACCAAGCCAGCAGCATACCTTTCAGACCAAAAGTGACCCCTACCAGTGGATGGGGGGTCTTCCATTCCAGAAGAGATTTTAATTTCACTCCCACTTATCAAAAATACTTGTACAAACCAGGGAAGTAACCCCATCCCCAACCAACACTAGGCTCTATTCGAAGGTCTCGACCAATTAGGCTTAATTCAAAGCCCTTCCCTTGTCCATTTCCTTCCTCTCTTTCAACTTGACTAATCTCTTTCAAACCTATCTTTCGAGGTTTCGGAGCTTCACTTAAGTAAGTCTTCAGTACGCTTTGTTTTATGGGAGAATCAAGAAGCACTTCTAGGAGGGAACAACATGAATACTTTTTACAATAAAAAAAAAGCAAAAAAACAATTCACAAGACGCTTTCTATTCTCTACAGCTTTCCTTTTATTATTCCTACTGCTAGGTTGTTCCCATCATTGAAGTCAGAGTGTGGGACTGAGCCTTCTGCCGAAAGGTTTCCCGGCGAGGAAAAAAAACCTCGGCGTAGTCTAACAGCAAGCTTCTTCTTTAGTCTAGGATTCTAAATAATAATATGAAGAAGGGTTCTATCGCGTAAATAATAACGATGAAAGAGCGTAGCCAACTTAATTAGACAGAAATTCTTGTTCGAGTCTGCGGATTCGATTCCTACCCCTCATATTCGGCTTCGGCTTATATAGGGTGGGTGAAGTAGATTCCTAGATCGAGGGGCTAGGCATAGCTTGACCGCAAAGACCTAGCCCAAACCCACTTAAACTAAAGGCTTAGCCCGGTCTGAAATGTAACTAGGCATTCTATACACTAATGCAGCTCCTTAAGACGTTTCGCCCTTTTCTCATCTATGGTCTTCTCCTAGGGTTTCTCTAGGTGGAGGAAGGGCTACGTCAAGCCTAGGGATGGCTTCGCAACTCGAAGGGATGCTGCACCGCTTAGGTACGCATTTAGCAACCAAACGGCTTGAATTGATTTAAGTGCTTAATATTCGATTCTTTTTCTTCTTTGGATCATAATTTAAGAAAAGAAAAACTTCGGTTCTAAGGGAGCGCGAAATTGAAAGGGAATTTGGCTAGAAAAGATGAGCCATGAGGCCCTCTCGCTAGGATAGCTAGGATTGGGATGGACGGGGGAATTGCGTGAATGACGAGACCGGCCTAAGGCCAGAGATGAAGATACCGGAGATGAGGTCCTCAAACTAAAATCATTCCAAAGCCTCTCCAGTGTTGACTGGGTTCTTAGTTTAGTTTTCTCTTGGCAAAAAGCAATCTTTCGAAGAAGACCTTGATCCAGAATGTTCGAAAAAAAAATTTCGAGTTTTTCCATTTTTGGAAAGGCAGTCGGCTTTATTAAAGGCTGGCATAAGCTTCCAAAGCTCCTTCTCCTTCCTTCAGCGGGTGCGCTTTGACTTTGTCCCGGGGGATCCACCATAAAAAAATAAAGCAAGCAAGTCATCCTTTTTTAATACTTTTGTTCACTTTCTTATGTGAAAGAGGTCTTGTTTTATGAGATGGAGATGGAGTACTTGGGATTAGCAGAATTCTAAAACTACGGATGAAAATCGTATGACTTGAGAATTGGAATAGGAGGAATTCCTGGTTTACATAGCCGAACAGGGCCTACAGAAGTAAACCTAGTTTCTCTTTACGAAAGATCTCTACTTTTGCAAAGAAAAAGAGCCTCCGGGAGAATGCTTTTCCATTTTCAATCCCCCTGATCAGTTAATTACCAAGCAAACAATTATAGAATAGGCCGTATTCAAGAAGTGAATCACCAAGACAATAAGCCACGTGCGAGGTTCGCCAACTATACTACCCTCAATAGTAGAAGGGATGAGATCTTTGTAGCGATGCGTGCATTAGGCTTGTTCAGAAAGCCGAGGCCTATTAAGACAGAACCTACAAGGTTGGATCGATCCAAGTATTATGACTTCCATGAGAGCTTCGGACACAACACTGTGGATTGCTATGAATTGAGAGACCAAATTGAGGAGTTGGTTAGGGCTGGAGAGTTACAGGAGTTTGTTGAGCAAGTTCGTGAAGCTTATAAATATAAAGCAATCAGAGACGACAAAAGACCTGCACATGTGGAGAGTGATGTAAATGAACAAACCAAGGTCCAGAGGATAACCACTGTCTCAAGTGGAGCCAATCGAACTGGGGACTCTAATAATTCAAGGAAGAACTATGCAAGAAGGTTTGATAAGGAGATTTTTATGGCAAGTCCAAGCAGAAGGCCAACTACGATCCACGCCCCAATCATGTTCTCAGATGATGATGCTAGGGGTGTAGTTCATCCACATGAAGATGCACTGGTAGTTACAATGATGATCGCTAATTTTGAATGCCAAAGGATTTTGATAGACACAGGCAGCTCTGTTAATGTTCTATATAAAGATGCCTTTGACAGGATGGGGCTCAAAGAGTCACAGTTACGCCCTATCCAAACTCCGTTAGTAGGATTTGCTGGAGAAAGAGTCAACTCTCTAGGTTCTATTTATCTACCTGTCAAGGCTGGAGATGGAAGACCCCACACAACCATTATAATAGAATTCACTATTGTTGATAGGCCAAGTGCCTATAACGTGATATTAGGGAGACCATTCTTATATGAGACAAAGGCAGTAATTTCAATTTACTATCAAAAATTGAAGATTCAAATGAGTGACGGAGTTAGGGTCATGGCCAGTGACCAACAAGCCTCTAGAGATTGTTATGAGGTGTCTGTCAAACCATGCCATATGGTTGTCGAGACTTTAACCGATGATCAGCCTAGTTTGATAACTATTGGACCTCCTACAAGAAGTGATGAAGAGGCATATGGTGAATTAGATCCTCGGGATAGGAGGCATGAACAACGGGCAGAACCGTTTGAAGAGATGAAGTTGTTTCACTTGGACCCAGATAATGAAGATAGGTCAGTAAGATTGGGGACCCGACTATCACCTTCATTACAACTTAAGTTACAAGATCTATTGACAGATTATAGAGATGTCTTTGCATGGAGCCATGATGATATGCCAGGCATCAACCCATCATTGATTTGTCACCGTTTGAACATCGACCCAACAGTGAAGCTGATTAGGCAGAAAAGGCGAGCTTATGATGCAACACGTTATGAGGCAATGGCAGTTGAGGTAGACAAACTTCTGCAGGCCAATTTCATTCGAGAACCTAATTACCCGAGTTGGCTGGCTAACCCTGTCCTTGTGCAAAAACCTAATGGTAAGTGGAGAATGTGTATAGATTTCACTGACCTAAACAAAGCCTGCCCCAAGGATAGTTTTCCACTGCCAAGAATAGATCAACTTGTGGATGCCACAGCAGGCCATGAGTTAATGAGTTTCATGGACGCTTTTTCTGGTTACAATCAGATCAAGATGTACCCACCTGATGAAGAGAAAACTGCATTTGTCACAAATCGGGGGTTATATTGTTACAAGGTCATGCATTTGGCCTTAAAAATGCTGGAGCTACTTACCAAAGACTTGTGAACAAGCTTTTCAAAGAGCAAATTGGCAAGAATATGGAAGTCTATGTTGATGATATGCTGACCAAGTCCACTATCGCGGAGGAGCATGTTGAAGACTTAAAGCAAACATTTGAAGTATTGAGAAAGCATCACATGAAGTTAAACCCAGAGAAGTGTGCCTTTGGAGTGTCAGCTGGGAAGTTCTTGGGTTTCATGGTAAGCCAAAGAGGCATTGAAGCCAACCCAGATAAGATTCAAGCCATTTGTCACATGGAATCCCCTAAGATACTCAAACAGGTGCAAATACTAACAGGAAGGTTGGCAGCCTTGAGTCAGTTCATTTCAAGGGCCACAGATAAGTCACACCCTTTTTTCAAAGCAATGAGGCAAGGAAAGAAGATGCAATGGACAATTGAATGTGAGGTTGCATTTCAACAATTGAAGAATTACTTGGCAAGTTCTCCACTCCTCTCGACACCCGAACAGGGTGAGACCCTATATTTATACTTAGTTGTCTCTACAACCGCTGTAAGTTCGGTGTTGGTTCGCGAGTCTAAAGGAATTCAGAAACCTATTTATTACATCAGTAAGTCTCTTGTAGATGCAAAAACCCGTTACTCAGCACCAGAGAAATTAGCTCTTGCTTTGGTAGTTTCGTCTACAAAGCTCAGGCCTTACTTCCAAGCCCATTCAATATATGTAGTCACTGATCAACCTTTGAAGCAAATCTTACAAAAGCCTAAACTTTCAGGTCACCTAACAAAATAGAGCATTAAGATAAGCGAATTTGACATCATTTTCTCTCCTAAAAATGCAATCAAAGCTCAAGCAGTTGCCGAATTCATAGCTGAATTCACCAACTGCTTAGAGGAGTGTGATGATGATATGTTTCTAAGGCAAGATAGTGATATACCCCAACAAAATGCAAAAGCATCAGATAAACAAAACTCTCAATCCATGAACGATCAAGAGACAGCAAGCTGGACATTGTATGTTGATGGAAGTAGTAATGAGAAGGGCAGTGGAGCAGGAGTTGTCTTGGTAAGCCCGGAAAACGCAGAACTTTGTTATGCTCTAAAGTTTGGTTTTAAGGCTTCCAACAATAAAGCAGAATATGAGGCAGTTTTAGCTGGAATGAGACTAGCAAAAAACTTAGAAGTTGAACAACTGATCCTCAAAAGTGATTCGCAAATGGTTGTGAATCAAGTGAATTCGGAATACCAAGCTAAGGGGAACAACATGATAGCTTATCTCCAAAGGCTCAATGAATTGAAGAAGCACTTCAAAGAATTAAAAGTAGAGAGAATCCCACGAGAAGAGAACCCACAAGCTGACTTTCTAGCTAAGCTAGCATCCTCTGCTGAAGTCAAAATGTCTAAGATAGTCCCACTAGAGTTTATCCCGAAACCGAGCATTCATCTTGACGATGCCATTTTTGAGATAAAAGCAGTGAATCAATCTCCAAGTTGGATGGACCCCATCCTAACTTATTTCACAACAGGTGAGCTCCCGAATGACAAATTGGCGGCGAGGAAGCTTAAATATCGAGCTGCTACGTATTCTCTAATTGATAATGTCTTATACAAATGGGGTTATTCAATGCCTTATTTAAGGTGTCTCAATGATGAATATGTTAACTATGTGTTGAGAGAAATCCATGAAGGAGTATGTGGAAACCATTCCGGAGCGAAAAACTTAGCTTTTAAAGCTTTGAGGCAGGTTTATTACTGGCCTACCATGCATGCAGATGCAAAGGCCTTTGTAAGGGATTGTGAAAAGTGTCAACGGTTTGCAAATAGACCCAGACAACCACCTGAGAAGCTTACCTCATTAAGTAGCCTTTGGCCATTTGCTCAATGGGGGATAGACTTAATTGGCTCTCTCCTAACGTCTAAAGGCCAAGTGAAATTTGCAATAGTAGCTGTTGATTATTTCACCAAATGGGTTGAAGCCGAGCCATTGGCAACCATCACTAAAAAGAAGACCACAAACTTCATTTGGAGATCTCTTATTTGCAGGTTTGGGATACCGCATACTATAATCACTGATAATGGTAAACAATTTGACAATGCCAACCTTAAGGAACTTTGTGAGCAGCTTGGCATCCATCATAAATTCTCCTCACCTGCTCACCCTCAAGCTAACGGGCAAGTGGAAGCAGTTAATAAGGAGATAAAGCATTTACTCAAGACCAAGTTAGAAGCACGCAAGGGGGCTTGGGCTGAAGAGCTTCACAATGTCTTATGGGCTTATAGAACCACCCCTAGATCCATAACAGGAGAAACCCCTTACTCTTTATCTTTCGAGGTAAAGGCTGTAGTTCCAGTTGAAGTGGGAATGCCCAACCTTCGAAGAATTGCTCACGATCCGGAGGCTAATTCAGAACAGCTCAGAATGTGTTTGGATTTGGTTGAAGAAGAGCGAGACATGGCATAAGTTAGACTGGCAGCTTACTAACAAAGGGTGGCCAAGTTCTACAATTCTAGAGTTAAGGTAATTAGAAAGTTTGAAGTTGGAGACTTGGTTCTAAGGAAGGTAATATTGAACATACAGGAACCGGGAGTTCGAGTCTTAGGACCCAACTGGGAAGGCCCATACCGAGTAGAGCAAGTTCTTGGCTCGGGGGCTTATCGCCTGCTTTGAATGGATGGGACTAAAGTTAGGCACCCTTGGAATGTCGAACACTTGAAGAAATATTATTAATGAAAAGTCCGAGCTTGGAAAGACGTTTCGGGTTTAGAACGATTCATATGTTTACCTCTTACAGATTGCTATAAGCTATATTCTAAAGGCCTAAGTGCCTATTTCCTCTTATTTTCACAAAGTGCCTGAGCGCTCTCTTTTGTAAAGGACCAAGGTCCTTCTCCACTCAATGAGGTAAGACTTATCTAATGAATATGAGGTATTATTCAAATTGCTATGCGAAATAATGCTAGTTCAATTTGCTAACATTCCAAAGTGGCTCTTCCAAGGATAGAACCACCCTTTGAAGAAGCCAAGACTATAAGTACATTAACTAATAGCCTTGCTTGCCTCTATTCTCAAATGATCTAAGGAGGAAACACCTCAAAGAAGTTAGAGTTACTGGTACATTCACCAGTTAGCTTAACTCACCAACAATAATAGCTCCAAAAGGAATACGGAAAGTAATTCATATCACTGCCAAAAGGAGAATCATGTTTTATTACTTGTTGGAGTTGCTAGTTTATCGTTCCAAGTAACCTAAGTGTTGATGAGTTTTAATATGCTTTAAGAAACTATGGTCACCAATAAATTCGAAGCTCCTCATAAAATATAAATACGTCAATTACATTCCAAAAAAAAAAAAGAAAAGAGTTATGCAAAAAGAGAGTTATCCTTTCATAACAAGTATATATAATTCAACAATAAAACAAGACCTACGATAGAAAGTGCCACCAATTATAAGAATTAGCCTTGATAAACCGTTTAATAGTAGCGAATGCTAATAACAAAAGTCAAAGTATAGTGCCACAACGATCTGGGCTTTAGTTCATGAGTTACAGTAAAAAGTGATACAAAAGTAAGGGAAATGTAAAAAGGCATCCCTAATCCTAAGCTGGAGGTGCGGTACCTTGAGGGATTGTCTTACTACCCTCAATAAACCTTTGTGTAATGGCACCGAAGTCTACCTCAAGTAATCCATTTCCAAGCCTTCAATGATAGTGTCTACAGCATAGGTGGTCATCTCATGGACTTCTGAATCCAATTCAACAATCTCCAGCTCCTTAGCCTCACTTAACTTTCTCTCCTCGGCCAGTTCTATCTCCTTCTCTTCAAGACACTTCTTTAGATCTTTATTCTCAGCTTCCATCGCTTGCAAGGAAGACTTGAGGCTCTCTTTCTCCTCAAGTATTTGTTTCTTCATAGAATCATATTCTTTTCGTTCCCCTCTCAAAGTCTCAACTTCGTTTAAAGTAGCTCTAATTTCTTCATAATGTTGAGCCACTATATTGACACCCTGCAAAAGTTAAAATGATTAATGATTGTGCAAAGAGAAATAAAGGCTTGGCTGTTTGAACTTACCATGATGTGACTCACAAAGGACAACTCAAATGCTGTCTTTGCTTTGAAGTTCTCGGTGCTCCTGGCTACATCCTCTGAGAGAACTCGAGAAGAAGCTTGGATGTAAGGAAGAAGATGTTTAGCTTCAGCGGGACTCTCAATTTGAAATGAAGGGGGGCCGTTAAAAAGGGACAACCCCCTAAATGTCTGGTCAAGAGGTGCAAGGAAATTCTTCATCTTTTCACCAGGAAGGAAAGTCTTAGGAACTTTCTCAGTCACATTTGCATGAATTGTTTCTATTCCGTCCTTGGGAGGAACTCCCTTAGATTTATGAGCCACATGCTTCACCTTTGGTCTTTTTTCCAATGCCTTATTGGTCGCTTGAGTCCTAGTAGATATGGATTCACTAGCTTTCAGTTCACGCTTTCTTTTTGCTCTTAGCGCCTCAGCCAAAGCACCACTGTCAACTTTCTTACTCATTTTTACTCATTTTGTCTACGCCTATAAAAGAAATTGAGGGCTAGATAAGATTGAATTAATAATGATCACAAAAATCAAACTAGAAAGCCTAAAAGATGAGGTGACTACCAAATTAGACTTCCGTTCAGCTACTAGTATTCATCACCAAATTGAGGTTCAATTCAATCAACATCATTTAAAGTTCAACTTTTATTTTTGGTCACAGAAACTAATTCAATGAAAAATCACAAGTCAGAAATGTACCTTCAAAAGTGAAATCCTCTCCACCGTCTTAGTCCTCTAAATTCTCTATTTCTGGAAAATGGGAGATGAGCCCACTTCTTTTTAATCCTTTTGGATCAATCAATTTCTTAATGTTACGGTCTTGGTACTCAAGAGCTGCATTCACCCTATTCCTATATGCCTCGGAAAGCTTAGTCTTCCTGATATACCCTACCAAAAGAAAAATAACAATGATAAGAAAAGCAATAGTAGCAATAATGATAATTATAACAAAAAGATAAAGAGGTGAATATAATTTGAAGAACTTACAGGGCATCCTAAACTTCGTTGGAGTTTTGGTAGCAATGGAAACAGATGTAGCATCCCATTCACCACCAACATAAAACCGCCTAGTTTTCCACCCTTTCTTTGGGGGAGGGGCTCCCCATAGAATGCTCTTACCATTGGAGCCATGAATTCTAGGTCTTAATGCTAAAGTGTACCATCCTATCCCGGTGTCAGTTGAATTTGATTTGATGCAAAATAAGTAGAAAATTTCATCTAGGGTAATCTCGGTCTTATTAACTATCTTCCAAAGATGATACAAAGCTGAAAGAATCATCCATCCATTGGGATTCAGTTGAGCGGGGGCTAACTTGGTGTATTTGAAGAAATTGACAAAGTATGGTTGGAGAGGAAGTCTAGCCCCATATTGGAAAAACAAAGTATAAAAGAGTACCTCACCGTGTCTATACTCAATCCCTTTGAGTTTAAAGGTAGCCCTTGTGGTTATGTTGCTACGAATTTTATACTCTCTACGGTATTTAGCTACACAAACACAATCGATCGAGCTGGGTAGCTCATCTATAGCAAATCCCTCAAAGTTGGGATCTTCTAGGTCTCTACAACGTGGGTGTTTCAAATTTGACACGCTTTCTTCCATTGAAGATGCTTGATCACCACTATCATCATCACTAGCCTCGCTACCTTCACTTGCACTCATTTCAACTTGGGGATCACTTTCATGCTTGGAAGGTTTGGTGGTCTCACCAACCTCCCAAACGTCCACATCAATCGAGGGAACACTCGTACCCAACTCCGGGTCAATAGACTGCGGGAGATCCCGAGTCATCCCGTTAGGACCTGTTTCATCAAGAAATGCAACATTAGGAGTTGTCGACCTACTTGGTCTCAAGGAAATACATTTTCTTACCCATACCCAAACTAAAGCTCAGTTCGGTACTGAACCGATACCTAGTTTGGATAAGCTCAACTCATTGCTAAACTGAAGTAGCGGTCACTTTAGCCATTTGCCCTGACTATCAACTTAAATAGACTAAGCTCTCATTTCATAGGTTATGCAATTTCTATAAAGGCAATTAAATAGGTTATGTCATTTCTATGAAGCTCAAAACGTACTGTTCTTAGCTTTTCATGAGTTAAGGCATATGTTTGGGAACCTATGATGAATATACCAACTCGTTACCAAACTGAAGTTCAGTTCGGTAGTCACCTTCCTTTTTGCCACCCTTTCCTTAGCCTAGCAATTGAGCCTCAAGTATTGCATTAGATTATTATCAAGATCGATTTAACTAGTTAATTCATAGCCAAAAATAAATAAATATCTTCAAGTATGGGATATATTGGTTGGAGGTCATCTAAGAGAGTGGTAATGTATATTAAAGGCACTACCCAATGGTACAACCGTCATACGGATCATTTGCTTTACACAATATTATTTGGTTAATTTTAGACACATTCCGAAAGTATTAACTAAACTCTAAAAGCTTAGTCGTGTGCTACAAACAAGTGTCGAACTAAACTTTAGTTTAGTACATATGCTTTACTTGGTTTGCTAAACTAAGCTTCAGTTTGGTACATGTATTTTGCTTGTTTGTCGAACTGAGCTTCAGTTTGGTACATGTACTTTACTTGTTTGCCAAACTGAGCTTCAGTTCGGTATATGTGATTTACCTCGTTTGCTAATATTTCAATGCGTATATGCTTTAAGAACTTTTAGTGGCGGCTCCCACACTCCATCCATATGCATTTATTGCATATAAGCACATCTTCCAAACATTTATATATATATATAAACCTCACCTACGTAAAGCTAGATAAATAAAGCTTCTTTTAAGACAACGGTCCCATATGCTTATATTAATGCATTTGAATAGTCAAAATAATTGTCCTTTCTATCCTACTACTTTGCACAAGTCATTTATACAAACGTGCATTACTACTTTATTCAATTACTTTTGACTTTTCAACAACAAATTATAATTGATTACTTTTGAGTTTAGTCTAGCAAGAAGAATCAGAGGCAATACAGCAAGAGACGGTGGAAATGACGGTGGAAATGGGTCCGGGCTCACTTGGCTATTTTCTCAGACAAATGGTTGGGAAAGCTTTAAAATTAACTTGTTGCTTTGCAACATTCTAGCGTAAGACAAAATCAAGAACAAAAAGTTCACCATTAATGCACGCCCAAAAGTCTATTAATCAAGTGGCGGCATGAAAAGCCTTTGGACTTTTTGCTAGCTTATTTTACAAGCCATTTTCATTGATTTACACTTCTCTCTCTCTAGGAAACATTCCCGTAAAGGGGCTGGTTCGCATCACCCCATGTCTGCATGTCTAACTATTTTATGAACGATATTCAAAAAAAATGTTGTTTTCATTATTTAAAGAAAAAGAAAGAGAGAAGGGGGGCAAAAATCTTGGTACCTTAGCTTGTGCTCGTGAGATGAAGAAAATAAGGCTTCAAATTATCTCCAACGGTAAAGCATGAGAACGCCAAAGTTGAAGCTAAACTCTGCTGAGATGTAAAAAATAAAAATAAAAAAGAGAGTTGCAGGAACCTAAGTTGCAAGAGAGAAGAAGGTAGGAGAAAAGGAAAGAGGCAGGAACGAAAATAAGTGAGAAGGAAAGGAGGGAGGTTAGAAGGCTACCGAAACTCAAAATATAGCCTTTTCTAGTAGACTTTTTACAAGATTGGAGTCAATTCCATCTTGGGAACTACATATATTAACTTTTTGGAAAGGTTTCTTTATTTTGAAATAAAACTAATAGTCAAAAATGATAAAATAATAAGAGTTGAGTGTATGATAAGTTAAAACTTTACTACCACTTTAATAAGCCCTGCCAAAATTTACCCTTAACTTGGTTTTATTTGGCAATTTTATAATTCCTTCTAAGCTACTCCTGCGAAGCCAAAGCATGAGGGATCAAGGGAAACAAAATCTCATTGAGCTAAACCTAATTGAGACGGTCACAAGTCTTCATACTTCTGACTAGTGACTGAGGGGGTTAATATGGGTGGTATTTTGTGAATTCACCTGGAAAGACCAAAATAACCCCCTAAGTAAGCTCCGTGATATTTGTAAAGTCCAAGTATCAATTGAGTAGTCTTTGTTAGGAAGTAACCCTCAATATATGAAAGACTTAGTTTATTTGGAGCTAAATCGAAAGTATCGCACATGAAATCAGAATTATCACTTGCAACTAGATTTGGTCTTGCCGAACTGAACCTCAGTTTACTCAGTCACCACTTACTACCAAATTAAGATTTACCAAACTGAGCCTCAGTCTAATAAGCCATCATCGCCCTATGTGGAGGGCAGAGTTATATAGTAATTCATAGTTTTATTTATGCTTTCATTCATTTTGCATACACAATATCAATTGTCGTGAGCCCTTCAACGCCAAACTGAGGTTCAGTTTGGTAATCATTCGACATCAACGAACTGGTCCCTAGCTTAGGGGATAAAATCTCACACAAACCTCAGTGTCAATACCTATAAATAAGGTAACAACGATTGGCCACATGGTAGCATCTCAATGCTTTAAAATTAAAGGTTTCAGACTCATTCAAGAATCATCTAGAATAGTATGTAGAGCCTTAAGATTATGACACTTGGGAGGGGTGAACGACCAAGATCTAGGTTACATAGTAAAGATCCTCTATAAAAACCCATTTATGCCTCCAAGAAAAAGAGGACACTTTTTGGGATAATCCCTAGGAAGATTCAGAGTATACTCACTAGGACTTACATATTCTCACCAATCTCCATTGCAGTAACCATTATTTCCGTCATGACAACATCATTTTCACACCCTCGTTTTAATCGTTTCTTGCCTTTAAAGTTTTCTTGAAACTAACTTAAGCATCGGAGGGTTATCGCCGGTGAAACATCCGGCGCCTCCTAACCTTTTTTGTGGTTTTGTAGCTGCTGGGAAGAAGTTGTTCGTAAGTCGCTTCAGCCGCCATGGGATTACCTTAAAGCTCTTCTCCTCAGGTTGAAGAAAAAGGACCCTATCCAGTGCCGTTCTCAGCTTGTAGCTACCTGCCCCCACATTATCAGATGTTGTCAGAGTACCACCATCATTGTATAAGACACTAGCCCCCAACATAACTATTACAATCCATTACTATCATCATCAATTTTTGTATCCCCGAGGGTACTCATGTCATTCTCTCATCTTTTTCATGCTTTAGTTTGATTTTGGTTGGTCCGATTTTTGAGTTGATAGCAAAATTTGAGTTTTAAGCCTCAATTTGTAATTACCAATCTGTCAGAGAGGGATATTTTTTTTTTCAAACCTCGAGGGGTAAATTATAATTTTTTTAAAAATTATTTAAAAATAAGTACAATTATATTAATACTTTAAATTATATTAAAAAATAAAAAATAAATAGTTTATATGGGTTGGCCTACACCTAGCTTGGGTTGGTCCAGCTAGGCTGGCTTGTTCGGCCTAGCCTAGCCTACCCTTAGGCCAACTAAAGGCCAATCCTTTTACTACCTTTGCCTGGCCTGCTGTTGTGTAGGCTCGGCCTAACTTGGTCTGCGACCTGTTTAGCCGCCCAAGAAAAGGTCGATTCTAACCTTGCTTATCCTTTTACCATCTCTGTATAGAAATGCCCTTTACATGCCCATTTATAGGCAAATATTTCCGACAAGCTACCCACATTTAGCTAATGAAATTTTGGCTTAATAAATTATGTAGATGATATTTTTTGAGAACCCTCCAGAAGTCCAAAACACTCTCTCAATTTAGCTTAATGACAATATAAGTTTAAGTATCACTTAGACAATCATTTCTTAGCCAAAACTTATAAAGGCATTAAGAGAGCAACAACTGGAAGTTGACTAAGAACCATCCTTTGAAGCTAAGTTATAACAATTATTGGTTTGGTGACATGAAGCTTTTTAAGTCAACACAAGTTCAGAAATATCTAAAAGCATCTTTCTAAAAGAAGTTGGAAGCACATTAACGAAGTGCAGAACGAGGGATAACCACAAAAAGTAGAATTCAAAATGTTTTTCAAAGTTAATCCATGAACGAACTTCAACTTAAGCCTCAGGTCTATTGATAAGTGTCTATTTATATATCATTTTCATATCAATTCGTCCATGTTTCTTTGCTATATTTCTTGGTATTTTTATGTTTTTGTGTGTTTTTGATGTTTGTAGGAGTTTTGGAGCAACTTGCACAAAAATGGAGTTAAACCCTTCATTTTCACCTCTGCTAGTCAACCATCTTCTCGGATTTAATTGTATTGATATACAATGAACCCGATGACATATCATATACCGTTGAAAAGTTCTCGAAGTCTACTTTTTGGAGAAATTTACGGTTTATAAATCCATTCAGTGTACCAAAAGTTGTAATCAAAACAGTGTGAGAAGTATAGAAATGTAATTCCACAAATCACTGTAGCATGTATAACACGGGACACTGTAGCAGGTTACTGTAGCAGAGTATTTAAACACATTTTAGGGTTTTATTTTGATAACTTGAAGAGGGGAGAAGGTGGTGGAGTCTGCAGCTCTGGAATTCTTTCATCTCTTGGAGTTCTTGAAGGAGAAAGGAAGTTTGGAAAGAGGAAGAACTACAATCCAAAGAGAATTACATCAAATTTGCTAAGTTTTTCCATTCCCTTTCATTTTCTGAAATGTCTCCATGTTGTATTGTATTTACCACGTTCTTAAACATGTGTAACTGAATCTGAATTGGTTGAGGGTGATTTCAAAGCCCTGATATGGTTTTTGTAAGTTGATTGTGCAAGAAGTTGTTATCCAATTCTCTAATTGAAGTTGCTTGTATTTTCCCATGTATAATGCTTATGATTGCTTGCTGGATTGTATTTGGGTGGCCAATTGAATATAATCTGGATATTGTCTATTGCTAGACTAGAAATCTTGATCCGTAATTGTCTTGAATTTCTAATCCTTAGTAGCAAAATTGTGATCAGAGATTGCAAGTGGAGAATACAACCTAAGTTAAATAATCCGAGCTTGTGTGTTTATTGCTTAGATCAACCTATCTTTCTTATCGTAATGCATCCATTGAATTAAATTTAGAGAGCTTGTTCTAGGTTGTTTAATGGATAGAGATTAAATAAAGAGCCTGTTTTGTTTAACAACAAAGTAAGGAAAGATTGGGGATAACAGAGCTTGTTGTTATCTACGGTTGGTAATTTCAATGGTGTAATTGGATGACAATTCTACAATTAATTCGCAAATCCATATCTTGTGGTAGAGAAGGATCCCTTAACCAGCTTTCTCCCATTGATTTTTCATTCAAATTTACTTTCTGTTTTGTTATTCTTTACTTGCATTCTTATTTCATTTAGTAAATCATTCAACAAAAATCCCCCCGGTTTAGTTTATTGTTGCTGGAAATAACAAATTCAATTAGAATCAATCCTCGTGGGAACGATATCTTACTTATCACTTTATTACTTGTGCGACTAGTATACTTGCTAGTTTCGAACGCATCAAGTTTTTGGCGACGTTGCCGGGGATTTATTTTCTAATCGATTTGTTATTTTGTTTTCATTGTTGATTCATATTTTCTTTGTTTTTCTTTTCTGATTGTTTGTGTTTAGACAAAACATGGCAGTAAACTTCTATCAATTCAGTAGCGGATTTGAGCCACAAGTACCATGGAGAGTAAATGAGGTAAGCACTCCGAACATTGAAAAACAACTTTCTGAGCTAACCTCTCTTGTGGAAAACATGGCTATAGGAGATATGCAAAAATCTTATGAATGTGGGATATATTCTACGATGGAGCATCCAATCGACATGTATCCAACTTTACAAGAAGAATATAGGAACAAGCCAATGCCATGGGTGGATTTCCAGGACAAACGAGGCAATGGTATGATCCTTTCTCTAGCACTTACAATGCTGGATGGGAAGATCAACATAATTTCAGTTACTGGAATCATCAACCAATCACTCCAAATGTGATACCAAATCGGCCACAAAGGTTCAATCAACCTAGAGTGCAGCAACCATTTCAAATGCAACCACCACCAATGCCATATCCAGCACCACAACCAGCTTCACAAAACTCAGGTATGTCTCTCCAGGATATTGTTAATGCACTTGCCACTAACACAATGCAATTCCAGCAGGAAACTGGGCAAGTATCCAAAACCTCGCAAATCAAATGGGACAATTGGCTACTAGCATGAGCAAATTCGAGGGCCAATGACTCAGAAAAATTATCTTCTCAAACGGTGATCAATCCAAAGAGATAATGGATTGTGCGATAACTTTGCAAAGTGGAGAGCAAATTCGAAATGGAGAGCAAATGGAAACTGGGGCAAGTATCCAAAACCTGACAAGAAATCACAAACTGATGAAGGAGATGACACCACTTCCACCATGAACAACACATCATCTTCTAAGGTCGATCTTGAAACTCAAATTCCTTCTTATGTTACTCCTCCACCATTTCCTAGCAGATTTTTAAAATCAAAGAAGGAGAAACAAGAACAAGAAATCCTGGAAACTTCTCACAAAATCGAGGTAAATATACCACTTCTGGATGCTATCGAAGCAAGTACCTCGTTATACAAAATTTCTCAAGGAGTTATGCACCAACAAGAGAAAGTTGAAGGGAAATGAGAAAGTAAGTGTGGGGGAAAATGTTTCAGCTGTATTGCAAAGAAAAATTCCTCCAAAATGCCCACAATCCAGGTACGTTCACCATGCCATGCACCATTGGTAAAACCAAGTTTGAAAGAGTTATGTTAAATTTAGAAGCATCTATTAACATCATGCCATATTCTATTTATGCTTCTTTAAATCTTGGACCTTTTGCGGAAATTGGTATTACCATTCAAATTGCTGATTGTTTTAATGCATATACCAAAAGAGTTGTGGAAGATGTGCTTGTGCAGGTGAATCAATTGCTTTTCCCAGTAGACTTTAATGTTCTTGAAATAGAGGATGAGACATCTCCTAATCCAACACCGATTCTTATGGGGAGACAATTCTCGAAAGCTGCTAGAACCAAGATTGATGTTCATGATGACCACTCTCCAGCCATAGAGTTTTGATGGCAAGGTGATATGTTTTAATATTTTTGAGGAAATGAGGTACTCTAATGACTTACATTCTGTTTTTGCAGTTGACGTTACTGATTCTCTGCACAACAATGTTTTGAGTTAACTCGCAAGAATGGATTGGATATAGCTATTAATGAGCACATAGGGACAGAAAATTCTAAGGAGTCAGAAATTTTGATACAAGTTTCCAAAGAAATGGAGGAAGTTGTGGCAAGCTTAGATTAACCATAGCTATAACCATAATAGTTATATGTTTTGTGCTTCAATTTACTTTATCTAATGAGAAAATCCCTTCCCTTCTGTGATGACAAGCCCTGCTGATAGGTGTCTATTTATGTATTTACTTTTATATCAATTCGTCCATGTTTCTTTGCTATATTCCTTGGTATTTTTATGTTTTTGTGTTTGTTTTGATGTTTTGTAGGAGTGTTTGGGCGCAACTAACACAAAAATGGAGTAAAACCCTTTATTTTCACCTCTGCTAGTCATGAGCTTCTCCTTGTTTGCTCGATTTACTTGTATTGAATAACAATGAACCCGACGACATATTATATACCGTTGGAAAGCTCTCGAAGTCTATTTTCTGGAGAAATTTCCGGTTTATAAATCCATTCAGTGTACCAAAAGTTGTAATCAAAACAGTGTGAGATGTATAGAAATATAATTCCACAAGCACTGTAGCATGTATAATACGGGGCACTATAGCAGAGTATTTAAACACATTTTAGGGTTTTATTTTCATAACTTGAAGAGGGGAGAACGTGGTGGAGGCTGCAGCTCTGGAATTCTTTCATCTCTTGAGTTCTTGAAGGAGAAAGGAAGCTTGGAAAGAGGAAGAACTACAATCCAAAGAGAATTACATCAAATTTGCTAAGTCTTTCCCTTCCCTTTCATTTTCTGGAATGTCTCCATGTTGTATTATATTTCCACGTTCTTAAACATTTGTAACTGAATCTGAATTGGTTTGAAGGTGATTTCAAAGCCCCTGATAGGTTTTTTTGTAAGTTTGATTGGCACGAAGTTGTTATCCATTCTCTAATTGAAGTTGCTTGTATTTTTCCATGTCTAATGCTTATGATTGCTTGCTGGATTGTATTTGGGTGGCCAACTGAATATATCTGGATATTGTCTATTGCTAGACTAGAAATCTTGATCCGTAATTGTCTTGAATTTCTAATCCTTAGTAGCAAAATTGTGATCAGAGATTGCAATTGGGGAATACAACCTAAGTTAAATAATCCGAGCTTGTGTGTTTATTGCTTAGATCAGCCTGTCTTTCTTTTCGTAATGCATCCATTGAATTAAATTTAGAGAGCTTGTTCTAGGTTGTTTAATGGATAGAGATTAAATAAATAGCCTGTTTTATTTAACAACAAAGTAAGGAAAGATTGGGATAACAGAGCTTGTTGTTATCTACGGTTGATAATTTCAATTGTGTAATTGGATGACAATTCTATGATTAATTCGCAAATCCATAGCTTGTGGCAAGAGAAGGATCCTTAACCAGGTTTCTCTCATTGAGTTTTCACTCAAATTAACTTTCTGTTTTGTTATTCTTTGAATTGTATTAATATTTCATCTAGTTAATCAAATCAAAAAACCCCCCTGTTTAGTTTATTGTTGCTGGAAATAACAAATTCAATTAGAATCAATCCTCGTGGGAACGATATCTACTTATCACTTTATTACTTGTGCGACTAGTATACTTGCTAGTTTCGAACACATCAAGTTTTTGGCGCCGTTGACGGGGATTGATTTTCTAATCGATTTGTTATTTTGTTTTCATTGTTGATTTCTATTTTCTTTGTTTTTCTTTTCTGATTGTTTGTGTTTAGACGACATGGCAGTAAACTTCCATCAATTCAGTGGCGGATTTGAGCCCCAACTACCATGGAGAATAAATAAGGTAAGCACTCCGAACATTGAACAACAACTTTCTGAGCTACCTCTCTTGTGGAAACTGGCTGTAGGAGGATTATGCAAAAATCTTATAAAAATGTGGGATATATTCTACGCTGAGCACCCAATCGACTGTAATCCACTTTTACAAGAAGAATATATGGAACACGCCATGCCATGGGTTGGATTTCCAGGACAAACAAGGCACTGGTATGATCCTATCCTACCACTTACAATGCTGGATGGGAAGATCAACATAATTTCAGTTACTGAAATCATCAACCAATCACTCCAAATGTGATACCAAATCGGCCACAAAGTTTCAATCAACCTAGAGTGCAGCAAACATTTCAAATGCAACCACCACCAAGGCCACATCCAGCACCGCAACCAGCTTCGCAAAACTCAGGTATGTCTCTCGAAGATATTGTTAATGCACTGCCACTAACACAATGCAATTCCAGCAGGAAACTGGGGCAAGTATCCAAAACCTGGCAAATCAAATGGGACAATTGGCTACTAGCATGAGCCAAATCGAGGGCCATGCTCAAAAAATTATCTTCTCAAACGGTGATCAATCCAAGAGAGAATGCTTGTGCGATAACTTTGCGTAGTGGAGAGCAAATTCGAAATGGAGAGCAAATGGAAACTGGGGCAAGTATCCAAAACCTGACAAAGAAAACACAAACTGATGAAGGAGATGACATCACTTCCACCATGAACAACACATCATCTTCTAAGGTAGATCTCAAAACTCAAATTCCTTCTTATGTTACTCCTCCACCATTTCCTAGCAGATTTGCAAAATCAAAGAAGGAGGAACAAGAACAAGAAATCCTGGAAACTTCACACAAAATCGAGGTAAATATATCACTTCTGGTTGCTATCGAGCAAGTACCTCGTTGTACAAAATTTCTCAAGGAGTTATGCACCAACAAGAGAAAGTTAAAGGGAAATGAGAATGTAAGTGTGGGGAAAAATGTTTCAGCTGTATTGCAAAGAGAAATTCCTCTAAAATGCAAAGATCCAGGTACGTTCATCATTCCATGCACCATCGGTAATACCAAGTTTGAAAGAGCTATGTTAGATTTAGGAGCATCTATTAATGTCATGCCATATTCTATTTATGCTTCTTTAAATCTTGGACCTTTTGCGAAAAATGGTATTACCATTCAGTTTGCTGATCATTTTAATGCATATCACAAAAGAGTTGTGGAAGATGTGCTTGTACAGGTGAATCAATTGTTTTTTTCAGCAGACTTCTATGTCCTTAAAATAGAGGATGAGACATCTCCTAATCAAACACCGATTCTTTTAGGGAGGCCATTCTCGAAAACTGCTAGAATCAAGATTGATGTTCATTATAGCACTTTCACCATGGAGTTTGATGGCAAAGTGATCCGTTTCAATATTTTCGAGGCAATGAGTGAGCACATAGGGACGGAAAATTCCAAAGAACCAAGAAGGTTGATACAAGTGTCCAAAGAAATGGAGGAAGCTATGGAATCCTTAGATGAGACTATAGCTATAATCACAAACAGGTATGATGTTTCGTGCATTGAATTGCCTTTATCTAATGAGAAACTTCTTCCTTCTATGATGAAAGCCAATACCTTGGAGTTTAAGCTACTTCCAGATTATTTGAGGCATGTGTTTTTGGGTGACAAAGATCCTTTACTAGTTACAATAGAAATGGGCCTTGCACCACTACAAGAAGAGAAACGCGTCCGAGTACTTAGAGTTCACAAAACAGCTATTAAGTGGACGATTGCTAAGATCCAAGGCACAGCCATATGCTTGCACCATTTCTTGTTGGAAGAAGGATCCAAGCCCACTAGAGAAGCACAGCGGAGATTGGATTCTCCCATGATGGAACCAACGTCGGGCTGAGGACGTTAAACCAAGCGCTTATTGGGAGGCAACCCAATGTTTTTGTAAAATAAATAAAAAAAAGAAAAGAAAAATAAAATACGGTAATAATGATCGATTTTTGTGTCTCGAGGAAATTTCTTTTGTAGGCCATCAAATTGATCAGGTTTTATCTCTCTTTGACATCTGTCTCATTTGTTTTTATTTGTTTTTACTTGTTTTTGACTTTTGTTTGTTATTGTGTTGTCATCTCTTTTATGTGTCTTTAGTTTCGTTTCTGTTTTTTTTCTCTTTTCCTTGTGTTTAATTTGATTATTTCGTACTTCGAATTCATTTGTGCAACAGCTTGAGGAAACATCCAAAGGGGAGCTGAAACCATTACCCGAAGGTTTGAAACGTGCATATCTGGGAGAAGAACAAACTCAATCGCATTATCGGTAATATCTCTCCTTTCTTCTCTTCAATGGATGCTGATATCTTTCTATCGAACCTTCGTAAATATTTTCCTTCACTTCCTCAAAATGCTGTGTTTAAAATTTATAAAGTACGGATGACTAGACTTTGGGCATTGATGCTCCTAAATGTGCCTGCTGATATCCGATGGCTTATCGAAGCCAAGGTGAGATTGTCCGTGAGCCGGACATTAATCTCGCAAAATACATGCCTGGTCTAGGAAAGAGCTACTACGCCAAGAGGCGAAGAGCGAAAAGGTTACAAGTATGTTATAAATGTACTAGATGGAATTGTAACCAGACTTGTCGTTCATTAGGTTTTGCGTCCAGGAATAGAGAAGATAAACTTTCATTTATTAAGAATGGTTTGAGTAATGAGTCTCTGGATTATGTTTTGTTAACTCTCGAGTCACATTCTTGTGGACTTGTTCAGCGTGAATTGCTTAATCTATGGACACAATTTCGTGATGAATTACAGTTTTATAGTCTAGGGAATCTGACTAAAAACGACCCTGTTTGCCAGTTTATAAGAAAACTGGATGGGAAGCAAATCCCCGACTCATAGAAGGCGTTTCAGCCGTTACTGGACGTAAACCAGAGAAGATGTGAGCCACAATCACAACTACTTGTATATTGAATGTGTGTTGTTGTTGTCTAATTTTATTTCTCTCTTGTTTCGTTTGATCTGATTATCAATGTTGTTTTTGTGTTGTTGTTGTTTGTTGATTTGTTTGTTTTAATTTCAAGTTTTCTTTTTGACAAACCATATGACTACCCTATGGCATAAGTACACGTGGGAGACAAGTGTGGAGGTTTTGTCAACCTCCACCGAAAGTGTATCTCTATTTTTTTTATGCTTCACGTGGGAGACAAGTGTGGGGGTTTTGTCAACCCCCGCCGAAAGTGTATCTCCATTTTCCATGCTTCACGTGGGAGACAAGTGTGTAGGTTTTGTCAAACCTCGCCGAAAGCATATCTCCTTTTTTCAAATCTTGGGGCGATAA